>CM038713.1:2550032-2622532 GCA_021613375.1 Megaleporinus macrocephalus | reverse complement strand
GTGCCGTACCTGCCGCCTGCAGCATATCAATGGCGGGCAGCGGAGCTTCGGCGGCGCAGGTAGTCTTCTCCCCTCGCTGCGATCTAATTAGCCCATCTCGCGGTAAAGGGGAAAGGGATTATGGGACAGGACGGCCGAGCGCTTGCCGCGTGTTGCGTTAGACGAGCGTGGAGGTCACACCGGTGTCATTACCTGCGCCAGCACTGATCAAAGTCCAACAAACGCAATAGCAGGATGAGGATTACTCCGGCTTCCCTTCATACGGAACAATACCGGCAGGTGCGCCGGCTACTCTGCAGCTCGTACAGAAGCAGAGCTGCTCTCGCTCCGGCTGTAGTTTAGTTTATTCAGAAACTATTAAGAGGCCCCTGTTCAGAAACATCAACACAGACTTGAGTATCATAGCAGATCAGAAAGATAATCAGACTTCAGATCTACAGAACCGGCCTTAAACCTCACTTACAGGGACAGTAGTTGTGGTGTGTGTTGTATTTGTTTTCTTTTCTAAACTTTATTTGGAACCCGTTGGACGTTTCAGTGTAATATACTACCTCTACTACCTCTACTACCACCACTACTACTACTACTACCACTACCACTACTACTACCACTACTACTACCACTACTACTACCACTACTGCTACCACTACTGCTACCACTACCACTACTACTACCACTACTACTACCACTACCTCTACTACCACTACCACTACTACTACCACTACTACTACCACTACTACCACTACTACCTCTACTACTACTACTACCACCACTACTACCACTACTACTACTACTACTACTACCACTACCACCACTACTACCACTACTACTACTACTACTACTACTACTACTACCACTACTACTACTACTACTACCACTACCACCACTACTACCACTACTACTACTACTACTACCACTACTACTACTACTACTACTACTACCACTACCACCACTACTACCACTACTACTATCTCTACTACTACTACTACCTCTACTACCACCACTACTGCTACCACTACCACTACTACTACTACCACTACCACCACTACTACCACTACTACCTCTACTACTACTACTACCACTACCTCTACTACCTCTACTACCACCACTACTGCTACCACTACCACTACTACTACCACTACTACTACCACTACCACCACTACCTCTACTACTACCACTACTACTACCACTACTACTACCACTACTACTACCACTACCACTACTACTACCACCACTACCTCTAATACTACTACCTCTACTACCACTACTACTACTACTACCACTACCACTACCACTACTACTACTACTACTACCACCACTACCTCTACTACTACCACCACTACCTCTACTACTACCACTACCTCTACTACCTCTACTACCACTACTACCACTACTACCACTACTACCACTACCACCACTACCTCTACTACTACTACTACCACCACTACTGCTACCACTACCACTACTACTACTACCACCACTACTACCACTACCACCACTACCTCTACTACTACCACCACTACCTCTACTACTACCACTACCTCTACTACCACCACTACTGCTACCACTACCACTACTACTACTACCACTACCTCTACTACCTCTACTACCACCACTACTGCTACCACTACCACTACTACTACTACCACTACCACCACTACTACCACTACTACCTCTACTACTACCACTACCTCTACTACCACCACTACTGCTACCACTACCACTACTACTACTACTACCACTACTACTACCACTACTACTACCACTACCACCACTACCTCTACTACTACCACCACTACCTCTACTACTACCACTACCTCTACTACCTCTACTACCTCTACTGCTACCACTACCACTACTACTACCACTACCACCACTACCTCTACTACTACCACCACTACCTCTACTACTATCACTACCTCTACTACCTCTACTACCTCTACTGCTACCACTACCACTACTACTACTACCACTACTACTACTACTACCACTACTACCTCTACTACTACTACTACCACTACCTCTACTACTACTACTACTACTACCACTACCACCACTACTACCACTACCACCACTACTACTACTACTACCTCTACTACCACTACCACCACTACCGCTACTACTACCACCACTACCTCTAATACTACTACTACTACTACCACCACCGCTACTACTACCACCACTACCTCTACTACTACTACTACTACTACTACTACTACCACCACCGCTACTACTACCACCACCGCTACTACTACCACCACTACCTCTACTACTACTACTACGACTACTACTACCACCACCGCTACTACTACCACCACTACCTCTACTACCACTACTACCGCTACTACTACTACTACTACTACTACCTCTACTACTACTACTACTATTACCACCACTACCTCTACTACTACTACTACTACTACTACCACCACTACCGCTACTACCACTACTACTACCTCTACTACTACTACTACTACTACTACCACCACTACCGCTACTACTACCACCACTACTACTATCGTTACCACTACTACCACCACTACTGCTACTACTACCACCACTACCGCTACTACCACTACCACTACTACTACCACTACTACTACTACCACCACTGCCACTAATACTACCACCACTACCGCTACTACCACTACCACTACTACCACCACTACCGCTACTACTACCACCACTACCTCTACTACTACTACTACTACTACCACCACTACTACTACCACCACTACCTCTACTACCTCTACTGCTACTACTACCACCACTACTATTACCACCACTACTACTACCACCACTACCTCTACTACCTCTACCGCTACTACTACCACCACTACCTCTACTACCACTACCGCTACTACTACCACCACTACCTCTACTACTACTACTACTACCACCATCACTACCGCTACTACTACCACTACCTCTACTACCACTACTGCTACTACTACCACCACTACCTCTACTACTACTACCACTACTACCACCACTACCGCTACTACCACTACCACTACCTCTACTACTACTACTACTACCACCACTACCGCTACTACCACCTCTACCGCTACTACCACTACCACCACTACCGCTAATTCTACCACCACTATCTCTACTACTACTAAGACTACTACCACCACTACCTCTACCACCACTACCGCTACTACTACCACCACTACCACCACTACTAACACCACCACTGCCACTAATACTACCACCACTACTGCTACTACCACTACTAATACTACTACTACCACCACCACCACCACAGCCACTAATACTACTACTACTACCACTACTACCGCTACAACCACTACAACTACTACTACCACCACTACCGCTACTACCACTACCACTACTACTACCACTACTACTACTACCACCACCACTGCCACTAATACTACTACTACTACCACTACTGCCACTAATACTACTACTACTACCACCACCACCACCGCCACTAATACTACTACGACTACTACTACTACTACTGCTACTACCACTACTGCCACTAATACTACTACTACCACTACTACCACCACTACCGCTATTACCACTACTACTACTACCACCACTGCCACTAATACTACTACCACCACCGCCACTAACACTGCTACCACCACCGCCACTAATACTACTACTACCATTAATACTACTACTACTACCACTACCACTACCACTTCTACTACTACTACTACCACCACCGCAACTAATACTACTACCACTACCACTTATACTACTACTACCATTACTACTACTACTACTACCATTACTACCACCACTACAACTACTACTACCACCACCGCCACTAATACTACTACCGCTAGCACCACTACCGCTATTACTACCACTACCAGTTGTACTACTACTACCATTACTACTACAACTACAACCACCACTGCCACTACCGCTACTACTACCACTACCGCTACCACTAGTACTGCTACGACCACTACTACTACCAGTACTACCACCACCACTACCACTCTTACTACCACCACTGCCACCACTACTACTACTACTACTACCGCCACAGGCACTACCACCACTCTTACTACCACATGCACTACTACCACTACTACCACCACTAGTACTACCTCCACTGTTGTTGTTGTTGCTGTTGTTACTGCTGCTGCTATTGTTGCTGCTGCTGTTGTTTTATATATATATATATATATATATATATTTGGAAACATGAACACAGCCTCAGGTATCATAGTAGAAGAGAAAGATATTCAGATTTCAGATCTACAGAACCGTATATCTGTGCTGAACCCTCAGTTCCAGGTACGGTCGGTGTTGGAATATGAACTGTTTCTGACCTGCAGCTCATTAAAACGAGAGGAGATGTTGGGATTCAAATATCACCTCTGTGTAAGTACAAGAGTAGGAAGGTCAGCTGTGCAGCCTTGAACCTTACTTACTCATTGTTTTATCAGATTAAACGTGTCTGTCGTTCCGGGACAAACGTGCAGTTCACAGCTATCAGTCCAGCCCAGCAAGACCAGCGACCCAAACAGCGCAGAGCTTCAACCCACCGTGGCTTCTTAACGACTCCTTGGATAAAAGAGCTCAGTTTTTGAAATTTGAGCCCAAAATGCAGCCAGATGATAAAGAGGCAGTTGGATATCACTGTTTACTGCCAACTCTTTTATTATCCTTCCAACTGATACATTCAGTAGGCAGAGCAGAATGCTAACAGGCTAACGCTACAATATTAAGAGACTTCAAGTTCTTAAATAGGGCTAATGAGCAACTGAGATGTATGAAGTAAAGAATGTGACCTTCATGCCTGTTATGACATTCATATCGGGTCTCAAACCCTAGTGAGTGTGTCAGTAGCCTGTCTAGGTAGTGAGTGTCTAAGTAGGCTGTCTAGGTAGTGAGTGTGTAAGTAGGCTGTCTAGGTAGTGAGTGTGTAAGTAGGCTGTCTAGGTAGTGAGTGTGTAAGTAGGCTGTCTAGGTAGTGAGTGTGTAAGTAGCCTGTCTAGGTAGTGAGTGTCTAAGTAGGCTGTCTAGGTAGTGAGTGTGTAAGTAGGTTGTCTAGGTAGTGAGTGTGTAAGTAGGCTGTCTAGGTAATGAGTGTGTAAGTAGGCTGTCTAGGTAGTGAGTGTGTAAGTAGGCTGTCTAGGTAGTGAGTGTCTAAGTAGGCTGTCTAGGTAGTGAGTGTGTAAGTAGGCTGTCTAGGTAGTGAGTGTGTAAGTAGGCTGTCTAGGTAGTGAGTGTGTAAGTAGGCTGTCTAGGTAGTGAGTGTGTAAGTAGGCTGTCTAGGTAGTGAGTGTCTAAGTAGGCTGTCTAGGTAGTGAGTGTCTAAGTAGGCTGTCTAGGTAGTGAGTGTCTAAGTAGGCTGTCTAGGTAGTGAGTGTCTAAGTAGGCTGTCTAGGTAGTGAGTGTCTAAGTAGGCTGTCTAGGTAGTGAGTGTGTAAGTAGGCTGTCTAGGTAGTGAGTGTCTAAGTAGGCTGTCTAGGTAGTGAGTGTCTAAGTAGGCTGTCTAGGTAGTGAGTGTCTAAGTAGGCTGTCTAGGTAGTGAGTGTCTAAGTAGGCTGTCTAGGTAGTGAGTGTGTAAGTAGGCTGTCTAGGTAGTGAGTGTCTAAGTAGGCTGTCTAGGTAGTGAGTGTGTAAGTAGGCTGTCTAGGTAGTGAGTGTGTAAGTAGGCTGTCTAGGTAGTGAGTGTGTAAGTAGGCTGTCTAGGTAGTGAGTGTGTAAGTAGGCTGTCTAGGTAGTGAGTGTGTAAGTAGGCTGTCTAGGTAGTGAGTGTGTAAGTAGGCTGTCTAGGTAGTGAGTGTGTAAGTAGGCTGTCTAGATAGTGAGTGTGTAAGTAGGCTGTCTAGGTAGTGAGTGTGTAAGTAGGCTGTCTAGATAGTTGCTAAGCTACCAGCTGGCTATCCAAAACAATGCCAAGGCTTAAAAAAACACTAGCATAAATGCTAAATGGTGAACAGCTCGTTACAAAGTTGTGAATAAAATACTGTTTGGGCGATTATGGGTGTGTCTTAAATCCTACTGATCTCCTACATAGGCAGCCTTTTACGTATGCGCTCCCGACATGTAGACTGTCCCAATACTTACATACCTTAAACATACTGTCTACTGAGGAACCTTATTTACACCTGATTTTAAGAAGCATCGAACTCTTCCTCAGCCGCTAAGACCGTTTGTGGGGGGTGGGGGGGGTTGTTAAATGTGGAGGTCAGTTCCTCTGTGTGCAAACACAAATGTTTAAAAAGTTATAAATCTAAATACTTTGGGTAAAATAGACTAAATCTAACTAAACCGAACAGGTTCTAGATATTTAACTGAGTAGGAATGTTGGAGAACCCTTACAGACTCAGTAGAACTCCAGTTAGAATGTCTTTGTTTTAGTTTTGGTTTTCAGGTAATTGTCTGAGCTGGAACCTGAACAGAGGGACGTTCTGTAGAGCTAGATTACAGAACCTCTCAGTGTATGTATTTATATACCAGCGCTTGCCAACATGACGGCTGAAAATAATTATCTAGTATGCAAAGTGCCAAACACAGATGGTCCCGTAGGGTCCGAGACCCCCTAATTAACCTCCTGGATCTCAATCAGAATTCTGGGCCAGCTGAAAATAGACGTATAGCGTTGTGCTGTCTGTTAGCTCCAAAACAATTTCAGCTGCTTCACCACCAATCAGTGAGATCCTGATCAACCCCAGCTGCAGCTCTGCTCTGCCTCACGGTGGCGCTGTAGTGAACTTGCTCACAGGTGGTCCTAATTACAGGGCTGCCAACTCCCCCGCATTGGCCAAGAGATTCCAGCAATTCTGTCTAATCTCCCACATACTTCAGTCCCAACTCCCGCGTACTTCAGTCCGATTTCCCAGAATTCTGTCCAATTTCCTGCGCAGTTCTGTCCGATCTCTTACATACTTCTGTCCCATCTCCCACAATTCTGTCCCATGTCCGCGTACTTCAGTCCAATGTCCTGCTCAGTTCTATTCAATGTCCCACATACTTCAGTCCGATCTCCTGCGCAGTTCTGTCCGATCGCCTAAATACTTTTGCCCCATCTCCCGCGTACTTCTGATCCCATTTCCCACAATTCTGTCCAATGTCCCGTGTGCTCCAGTCTGATCAATTCTGTTTACCAATCTCCCACATACTTCAGTCCGATGTCCCACTCAGTTTTGTCCAATCTCCCGCATACTTCAGCCTGATGTCCCGCTCAGTTCTGTCCAATCTCCAGCGTACTTCAGCCTGATGTCCCCACAGTTCTTGTTCAATCTCCCGCGTACTTCAGTCTGATGTCCCGCTCAGTTCTGTCCAATCTCCAGCGTACTTCAGTGTGATGTCCTGCTCAGTTCTGTCCAATCTCCTGCGTACTTCAGCCCGATATCCCGCTCAGTTCTGTCCAATCTCCCGTGTACTTCAGCCTGATGTCCCGCTCAGTTCTTGTCCAATCTCCCGCGTACTTCAGCCTGATGTCCCGCTCAGTTCTTGTCCAATCTCCCGCGTACTTCAGTCTGATGTCCTGCTCAGTTCTGTCCAATCTCCAGCATACTTCAGTGTGATGTCCTGCTCAGTTCTGTCCAATCTCCAGCGTACTTCAGCCCGATATCCCGCTCAGTTCTGTCCAATCTCCCGTGTACTTCAGCCTGATGTCCCGCTCAGTTCTTGTCCAATCTCCCGCGTACTTCAGCCTGATGTCCCGCTCAGTTCTTGTCCAATCTCCCGCGTACTTCAGTCTGATGTCCTGCTCAGTTCTGTCCAATCTCCAGCATACTTCAGTGTGATGTCCTGCTCAGTTCTGTCCAATCTCCCGCGTACTTCAGCCCGATGTCCTGCTCAGTTCTGTCCAATCTCCCGTGTACTTCAGAGCCATCTTCCATAAAACTTCAAATTTCTCCTGCAAGTACGTTAAACTCATTACTGTATCCAAGTATCCCGACATCCAGTGAGCAGGTTGCTGATTGAATGGTAGCAGGTGGTGTGTGTATTTAATTGGTTGTGAACAGAGAGAGGCTCCGCCCACTGCACGTCACTGAAATGAAGACTTGTGTAAGCGCTGCATGTGAGTGACGAGGCGAATGTTTAACTGAATTTCGTAACATTATCTAGTGAGCAGCATATCAGCTCAGACAAAATCTTTCGTTGTAAAATTTTACTGCTGCAGTTACAGTAAAATTTAATTAATTAGTAATTATTCTGTACATTTTTTTAATATTTTGAATACAATGTTTATGTATATATATATAGGCTTATTTTACATATAGTTCTATTATCAGTAATTCTCAGTCCTCTGTCTAAATCTCCTGGTACGACCACCAATCCAAGTTAAGGATGTTATTGGACTAATTGGTTGTTAGGACACTCTTGCTCAATTGTGATCACAGCTGAAAACCATTCTACTAATAAGTGAGTATAAAAGGGAGCAACATTCTAGGTTAGTTTAGTATCTGAAGATCAGCAGTTGATGGCTTGCTGACCGACTCACAATGACCAGAAAGAAACAACTTTCTTTAGAGACCCGTCAGTCCATTGTTGTGTTAAGGAAGAAGATACTCCATAAAACAAGAACATATATATGTATTATATTATGTATTAATACTTTAGGAAAGAGAGACCGGCCCTTTAGTAATTTGATATTGTTCAATCTGGCCCCCTGATCTAGAGGCTTGCTGATTTGACCGGGAAGTCATGTTCCTTTTATGTATATGAAGATTTTTTGTGTTCTGTATCTGGGCTGACACACAATTGCTTTAATCTGTTCACTCTGTTTACAAGAGAATAAGAAACTCGGCCTCTGTTGTAATTAAAGGTCAAAGTTATTTATAAATTTGACTTTTGTGTTGTAGGGTGCCCTTATTAATGTTTTGATTATAACATTTTGCTAGTAAAACCTTTGGATGTTTTTTTTCTTAAGGGTGGGGGTGTTATGACCCCTGGTCATAATAGCCATTTTGTTGTCTGTTGGTGTCCATGTTCTGTGTTTTTTTCCCCCTGTTACATTGTGTGCAGGTTCACAACTGACCCCTAGGGGGCGCCATGCTGAATAAAAGACTGTCAAGCGGCCATCCTGAGGGAGACGTTCAGGGTTCTCTCCTTTGACCTGACTTGGAACAACTGTCCAGACCAGCCCAGTACTCTCCACTATACCTGTACATTTAGCTATAGCTCTGTTAGACTCCATAAGATCTCTGTGGGGATGTAGGGGACAGGTGCCTTTTGTTTATCTACCCTTTTCCCTGTTTATTGTAGGGAGTTGGGGTAGTTAGGGTAGTTAGGGTAGTTACGGGTAGTTAGGGGGAGTTTTGTGTATTTTTGTTTGCTTTGTTTTCAGGTTAGCTAGTTTTCTTTCTTTAGTTGTTTTGTTTGGCATTTTGGTGTTTGCCCGTCCCTGAAGCCAGTGTCCCATCCATCACTCATTTGTTAACAATAACCTTGCAGTCTTCTGGTTTGAACAATGTCCAGGGTTTGGTCTGGCAGTGGTCAGGGGAGAGAGCCCACTATAACCCACCCATTATAGGGATTCTTTGCAGTTTTTCTGAGGCCTTCAAATTATTTTTATTGATATCGGAATTATATCGTATCGACCGAAATTAAGAAATATATATCGCAATATACATTTTGGCCACATCGTCCAGCACTACTGCTACCTCACACTTACCTGGTTATAAAAGTACGTGTGACCCGTTTAGGGGCCTGGGCGCTGTTTGGAAGTCAGTGGACTCTGCAGTGGACAGGATGGGATTAGCAGTGAGCTAGCTCCGGTTAGCATCCTCTGAACATCCTCTGAATTTGCACACGAACACGATGGGCGCGTGCCAGTTCAGATCGGGTCCAGAACAACCTGCTGCGGAACTGCAGCCCGGTCATGACTACGCAGGGGTCAGGCAACGGGCAGAGTTTATTAGCCGGCGCTCACTGAGTTGGCAGACCGATGCTGACTGGGATGAGGCGGACAAGCTGAGAGATAATGATGACCCAAACGCTCCTAAATGCACAAAAACACAGCTCTATGTGGAGAGATGACGGTGAAAGGACAAACATGGAGAGAAGACCACGCACACAGACGTCTGATCGCTTTGACAGGTTCTTTTTATTTGCCAACGTTATTTTATTTTTCTCTTTAGAGACGAATATAAAACCAGCTTTCAAAGGAGGTAATGACTTTGCTGTGCGTACTTACTGGCCACGCTATTATGGCTTTTAACTTGGAATTAATTTGAAATACTGATGGCTGTTTCACACAGAAATATACTGAAAATATAATACACATGGCATGTTTCTAATGTAAGGAACTTTATCATGTAACATGACTTTTTAAGAAATAAATAGTTGTCTTTTTAAAATTTAGTAAACTGCAAAATGACAAGGTTAGTTTTTACTCTTCAAGTAGAACATTGACTGTAAATCTTCATAACTCAGGCTATGGAGTGTTGAACTGTCAGATAATCTATGTATTACATAAAGATTAGGCACATATTCTACAGATTAAGGAAATATCTTTAGATTATGAACATGTCTGAAGAGTTGACATACAATCATCACAGATGTTACTGACATTTAGGGTTTTTTTTTTTTTACTACTACTGCAGAACAAAGCATTCATGGTTCTACATCTCATTCCCTGAACTACTCATCTGAATGCATAGATAGTTCAATGTGCGATTAACTGGTTCTTCTATATGAAAACTTGATGCATATGTTTTGTTTTTATTATTATAATTTCAAAGGAGCTGTATGTAAGATGAGAAAATCAGTTTGGGATTTTTTTTATTTAAAACATTCGAAAACTAACTAAAATAAGCAAGATGTGATGAAATAAGTGATATGCGGAGTTGTAGTAGCACTTTGTACCTGAAGAGGTGATAGTGAGTCACTGTAGAACCACTTTGTACCTGAAGAGGTGATAGTGAGTCACTGTAATACCACCTTTTTCCATGAAGAGGTGATAGTGAGTCTCTGTGGTACAACTTTGTACCTGAAGAGGTGATAGTGAGTCACTGTAGTACCACTTTGTGCCTGAAGAGGTGATAGTGAGTCACTCTAGTGCCACTTTGTACCTGAAGAGGTGATAGTGAATCACTGTAGTACCACTTTGTGCCTGAAGAGGTGATAGTGAGTCACTGTAGTACCACTT
Organism: Megaleporinus macrocephalus; assembly: GCA_021613375.1. Classification (NCBI taxonomy): domain Eukaryota; kingdom Metazoa; phylum Chordata; class Actinopteri; order Characiformes; family Anostomidae; genus Megaleporinus; species Megaleporinus macrocephalus. The sequence continues at coordinate 2,611,428 of CM038713.1, read as the reverse complement.
TGTGCCTGAAGAGGTGATAGTGAGTCACTCTAGTGCCACTTTGTACCTGAAGAGGTGATAGTGAATCACTGTAGTACCACTTTGTGCCTGAAGAGGTGATAGTGAGTCACTCTAGTACAACTTTGTACTTGAAGACGTGATAGTGAGTCACTGTAATACCACTTTGTACCTGAGGAGGTGATAGGGAGTCACTGTATTGTGGAGTGGAATCAGTCCAACATGTGAGAATAAAGAAGTAGTGCTGATGCTGTATTCTAACCTCTGGTCAATCATGTTGAAGGAGGTGCTCCCGGTTAGATCATTTAAGAAGGAGGTGAAGAGGGAGGAGGAAGGAGTGTGTGGAGTATGAATTCTACAGATTAAATCATCAGACATACGGCTCCTTTGATGTTTGTGCAAAGCACACACAGGTAAATGGACAGCCGTATGAGTAGCATAACGTTGCTATTAAGTGTTCTAAATTAAAACTAAGTTCTGAGTTAATCCACATGGTACCTAATAATAGTTACATTTAGACTTCATCACGAAAAAGTCCAATCAAACCCTTAGTTACAAAAACAGTAGCGGTTAGCTAATTGCTATAAGAACAGTTCACAAACCATAGGATACAGTACACAAGGCTACATGACCCCTACATAAGCTTGTCTTGACAGTTGGCATAACCCTACATACATCCTGCCTTCATAGCAATACTGGAATAAGCATGTGTATATATAGGGTGTGTCTCAAACCTCAGTGAGTGTCTAAGTAGGCTGTCTTGGTAGTGAGTGTGTAAGTAGGCTGTCTAGGTAGTGAGTTGTAAGTAGGCTGTCTAGGTAGTGAGTGTGTAAGTAGGCTGTCTAGGTAGTGAGTGTGTAAGTAGGCTGTCTAGGTAGCAGCTGTGTAAGTAGGCTGTCTAGGTAGTGAGTGTGTAAGTAGGCTGTCTAGGTAGTGAGTGTGTAAGTAGGCTGTCTAGGTAGTGAGTGTGTAAGTATCCGTGTCTCTCCTCATAAAACAGATTACTGAGACGCTCTAGTTAGAGAGAGACTGTGTCACGGCTTGTTCCCACCCACTGCAGTACGCCACCGGTGGTTTAGCTGGTTGCTAAGCTACCGGCTGACTATCCAAACCAATAGCCCGAGGCTTAATAATCCACTAGCATAAATGCTAATGTCTGGAGTATAAAGTGTAAATGGTGAAGGACTCATTACAGAGTTGATAATAAAATACTGTTGTGTGTGATTATATGACCAGAAACTCATTAAAACTCCAGAGAATCAAATTAACTCACATTTTAAAACCACTTCACTGCTCCTAGATCAGCCTGCGGTGCATCATGGGATTGTCTTAGTGGCTGAGGAAGAGTTCAATGCTTCTTTAAAATCAGGTGTAAATAAGGTTCCTCAGTAGACAGCATGTTTAAGGTATGTAAGTATTGGGACAGTCTACATGTCGGGAGCGCATATTATGACGTAAAATGCTGCCTATGTAGGAGCTCAGTAGGATTTGAGACACACCCAGTAAGTGGACTACCTTGCATCTCCTTGTAATTTGAATTTCTTGAGTTTAAGGATTAAAGGAGTTGAGCTGACACTGTTTTCCATGATGCTTCTTATGTGCCAGGTTCTTGTTCAGAATTCCAATAGGAAGTCCACTCCAGCCTGGTTCCTCTTCTATTACCCGGTTTGGTGATTGCATTGCTGGAGGACTGTTATTACTGAGGAAGCTCTGAGTTTGGTTCTGAGTAGACTTGTAAAACCTACGACCTTGGCAGATTCATACTGTACGCAAATCACTCGGGTAGTCAGTCAAACTACACCTCGCCTCTAGATAATTCTAATCCAGCTCCAATAAGGCTTTAGACTTCGCTCTGGTCGAAGGCGGTCGCATTTCCTCCCTGTCCTCCCTCTATGTTTCCCGCTTGGCTTCTCCTGTCTCGTGGCTGTTATTCTATTCTAGAGACTCTCTTCATGCTGCTCTTCAAACCGAGAAACAATGGATTTGATTATGTTGTCTCTCAACGCGACTGACGGCATCTTCTCGGCGAGAAGTCTGGGTTCGGGGGAACCTGTTTGTCCTGCCGGAACGTTTGCAGCTGGGAGAATTGGCGTGTCGTGTGTCTGGCGACTCTGTCCGTGGAGAACATCGAAGATGTGTTCCTTTTTGGACAATGATTACGGAGGTTTTGCTGATTGGATTAGGCATTTCCCGGGTATACTGTGAAATTAAAGGAGCTAGGTACGCCGTCAAGAGCCCCCAAAAGCTGCCTGACATGATCAATGCGGTGGGCAGAGCTGTGGGATATCAGACTATGACTTTTAACCACAACCTGGATAACTTCTTGTTGACTTTCAACCTCAAGGACCATCTTGGACAGACAGAGGGAATGAGCTTAATTGGCATGGGGCCACTCACCCACCTTCGGCTCCCCTGTTATCAGAACTGGCCTTGGCCAAGACGAGCTGCTGTTGACCAAGAAAAATTCCTCCAGTTTATCGTTTCGGCGATGACCTATCCTTGGGCTGCACCTTCCTATACGGTTTAGCTTCCTGGCATTGACATCCTTTAGGGAAGTCTAACGATGTCTTCACACCAGCACTAGTTAGTCTGGTTAAAACAGACTCTGGTTTGTTTGGGCAGGTGTGAAAACAGTAATCACACTCTGGTTCGGACCAAACCAACCGCACCAAGACTCACGAGAGGAGGGGGTCTCGGTCCAGTTCCAAACGAACTCTGGAGCGGTTCGTTTGTGGTGAGAACGTGATCCGACCTCGATCCCACCCAGTGTTAGGCGTACTCCACAAGTTTGATCTAAACATCTTTTACAGCCAGGTGTGCTTTGCATTATGGGATGCGGCAGATGGCATAAACAGAGAACTGGAGAACTGGAGCAGCTAACAGGGCGAGGACAATGAAGCGAGGTCTCTCTTGGACTAGCAGTGAGGGACGTGGTCTACTTGATGTTTGGAGTGAGCTGGGTGGTCTGCAGGTGGACTGTAGTTTGGTTTATTATCAGATTATTATTACAGCTATGAACAGATGCTGTCTCTGCCGCTGCTCCGTGATACGCTCTACAAGAAATGTGCAGTAGTTTAGAAAACCGGATCTTCTCCCTGTGTTTACTTTCTTGCTTGCACGCCAGATAGCTCTGACCAATCAGAGGAGAGAATGTGCTCACGTGGTTTGTTAGGGCGCATTTTGGTGCTTTTGGGTTTTTGCCTGTGAAAACAAACTCAACCGAGGTTCAAGTAAACAAACTCATTAACTGATCTGGACCAGTGAAACGAACTACAGGTGTGAAAGCACCCTTAAAATAGCTCCACAGTTTTCTGGGTAGACGGTGTCCAGCCTCTGGTTTGGGAGCAGGTCTATATGTTAGACGCTATGTCAAGTTCCTGTAGGTGCTATGTAGCCTAATAAACAGTAGCCTACTGTAAAGTTACAACAATGATACAATAAAAGGCACACTGGCTGTCAAAAGTTTGGGGACACCTCACTGCTTTCTTGAAACCTAAATTCGAATTCGACTTTCCGATAAAGGTGGGAACCCTAAACGCTGGCGTACTTCTGATGTGTTAAGGCTTTGTGTATTTATCTTCCTTAGAATTAAGAACCATCTGTATCCAAGTAGAGAGGGCTGAGAAGGGGATACAGTAGACATAGGCTTGGGCTTTATCCCCAAATCCAAATACGGGTAGAAATATTTACATGTGATTATTTTCATATACTTGTCTAGTCCGAATACTTATGGCTAACTGATGAAGGACAGAAAATGTGTCCCCAAACTTTTGATGGGTAGCACGAATTTGGTTTTAGCACAAACGTTCTCCAGAGAGCGATCTCTGGAGGTTCTAACTCAGGTAAGTGTTGATGTTGATGCCGTTGCACTGGCTGCTCTTGATGGCGAGAGTCTCTAACGAGTCTTGTCGACACACGTGAGGGAACAGATGGGATTTCCTCTGGCTGCGTCTTCTGCCGTTCTCTGGCTCTTCGTTCCCTTCCTTCTCCTCCTCCTCCTCCTCCTCTTCCTCGCTTGAAACGTTGCCGTTGACCTCAGCGTCCAGCTCCTCAGGTCTGCGGGGCTCGCTGAAGGACGAATACTCGATCGTCTCCACACACGGAGGCTCGTCGTCCTCAAAGCAGCTGCAGAGAGAAAAGAACGAACACGATGGTCAGAGCGACTGAGATATCGGAGCGTTATCAGTGTTTCACAGCGCCGATTTAAAGTCAGGCACATCCGCGGGCAGCCCCGTGTTATTGGTGAGGAGAAACGTGCTGCTGCCGCATGTGAAGGACCCCAGGCTGAAACCTTTGGAACTGAATAATTTATAGTGAACAGTGAGGTTTTTAATGAGGCGGTTACGTAAACCAAAGCAGATGTTTTACTGCATTAGCTCCGGGGCTAAAGCTAACTGCTCTAGTGTAATACGCACATTAGCTCCGGGGCTAAAGCTAACTGCTCTAGTGTAATACGCACATTAGCTCCGGGGCTAAAGCTAACTGCTCTAGTGTAATACGCACATTAGCTCCAGGGCTAAAGCTAACTGCTCTAGTGTAATACGCACATTAGCTCCGGGGCTAAAGCTAACTGCTCTAGTGTAATACGCACATTAGCTCCAGGGCTAAAGCTAACTGCTCTAGTGTAATACACACATCAGCTCCGGGGCTAAAGCTAACTGCTCTAGTGTAATACACACATTAGCTCCGGGGCTAAAGCTAACTGCTCTAGTGTAATACACACATTAATTCCGGGGTTAAAGCTAACTGCTCTAGTGTAATACACACATTAACTCCGGGGCTAAAGCTAACTGCTCTAGTGTAATTTACACATTAGCTCCGGGGCTAAAGCGAACTGCTCTAGTGTAATTTACACATTAGTTCCGGGGCTAAAGCTAACTGCTCTAGTGTAATACACACACTAGTTCTGGGGCTAAAGCTAACTGCTCTAGTGTAATACACACATTAGCTTCGGGGCTAAAGCTAACTGCTCTAGTGTAATACACACATTAACTCCGGGGCTAAAGCTGACTGCTCTAGTGTAATACGCACATTAACTCCGGGGCTAAAGCTAACTGCTCTAGTGTAATACGCACATTAGCTCCGGGGCTAAAGCTAACTGCTCTAGTGTAATACGCACATTAGCTCCGGGGCTAAAGCTAACTGCTCTAGTGTAATACGCACATTAACTCCGGGGCTAAAGCTAACTGCTCTAGTGTAATACACACATTAGTTCCGGGGCTAAAGCTAACTGCTCTAGTGTAATACACACATTAACTCCGGGGCTAACGCTAACTGCTCTAGTGTAATACACACATTAGCTTCGGGGCTAAAGCTAACTTCTCTAGTGTAATACACACATTAACTCCGGGGCTAAAGCTGACTGCTCTAGTGTAATACGCACATTAACTCCGGGGCTAAAGCTAACTGCTCTAGTGTAATACACACATTAGCTCCGGGGCTAAAGCTAACTGCTCTAGTGTAATACGCACATTAACTCCGGGGTTAAAGCTAACTGCTCTAGTGTAATACGCACATTAGCTCCGGGGCTAAAGCTAACTGCTCTAGTGTAATACGCACATTAGCTCCGGGGTTAAAGCTAACTGCTCTAGTGTAATACACACATTAGCTCCGGGGCTAAAGCTAACTGCTCTAGTGTAATACACACATTAACTCCGGGGTTAAAGCTGACTGCTCTAGTGTAATACGCACATTAACTCCGGGGCTAAAGCTAACTGCTCTAGTGTAATACACACATTAGCTCCGGGGTTAAAGCTAACTGCTCTAGTGTAATACACACATTAGCTCCGGGGCTAAAGCTAACTGCTCTAGTGTAATACACACATTAACTCCGGGGCTAAAGCTAACTGCTCTAGTGTAATACGCACATTAGCTCCGGGGTTAAAGCTGACTGCTCTAGTGTAATACACACATTAACTCCGGGGCTAAAGCTAACTGCTCTAGTGTAATACACACATTAACTCCGGGGTTAAAGCTAACTGCTCTGTTAATACACACATTAACACGTTACTGTTACACAGAAAGTCTCTCCGGAGAAACCAGAGCTTCCCAGATATTACTTAGACACTACTCAGACGTTACTCAGACGTTACTCAGACACTACTCAGACTCCAGCACTCGAGACAAACGTAACTAAAGAATGAGTAGAGAGTGATTACAGCATATCAGCGTCTCTCTGTCTATCGCTTCGCACCTGATATTTTCTCTCCCCTCTCTCCCCCTCTCTCTCTTCCCTCTCTCTCTCTCCCTCTCTCTCTCCATTTCCCCCCTCTCTCTCTTCCCTCTCTCTCTCTCCCTCTCTCCATATCTCGCTCTCTCTCTCCATCTCCTCCCCTCTCTCTTCATCTCCTCCCCTCTCTCTCTCTTCATCTCCCCCTCTCCCTATCTCTCTCTCTCTCTCTCTCTCTCTCTCTCTCTCCGTGGTCTGTGTGGAAGTATCTCTCAGTGCTTCTTAATAACTGGTTAGTTCTGGGTATGAAGTGATGTATGTTACACTCTTTCAGCAGTGATGTGTTCATACTGTATTTTTATAGGGGCAGATAAAAATATTTTTTTAATAATAAAAAAAAAATATTGTTAAGTCAGTGTTCAGTAAATGATGTGAAGTTCAGCAATGTTGTGCATCCACTTCTTTTTACTAGTGTTACATTTTAGTAGCAAATAAATCAGAAAACATCAGCAGCACATATCGACCATCGGCTGACCCTGACCTCTAAACACCAGCATCGGCTAGAAAAACCCATATCAGTCAGTCTCTACACACAAGCATTACTAAGAGCTGTGGTAGACATTGACCCAAAGCTGCTTTCCCTCAATACAGGTGAGCATCAGTGAGGGAATACCAGTGAAGAACTTAAACAAGAACCAATGAGAAGAACTGAGCTGCAAAAGGAGAAGCTCTGTAGGACCAGTACAAAGAACCAGTGAAAAAAGAGTGATTCAAAACATTCCCTAAGAATAACCAAGCTTCAGAAGGAGGACCCATCCAGCTCTGGATACTGGATAGTAGACGTAAGAACTGTGAGAACTGTGATTGAACATATGAGATACACTTGTCGATGGTGATCTTGGACATTTCTGGCAACAGCTATGGTCTCTTGTATCCACATCTAACAATAACCAGTTTACTCTGGACACATAGGAACACCAGAATCTCAAAGGCAAGCTTAGCTCCAGCCAGATAAGCTTTCTAACCTTTTCCATGTTTTCCAATAAAGCTGTAGACAGCAGTGCCTTTAGGATATTGAACGAGTCGAGAGAAAACAGCAGCTACCTGCAGCCAGGAGACACTTACACATACCTCCTTATCCACTTTCTCAAAACACCACTTATTTTCACTCTACCTCTCTTTCACCTCTTTCAGCTATGTTGTCGTCCTTCAGCAGGAGTTAGTGTTTGACCACCGCTGGTTTTAGAGGAGGTGGGATTCAAATCGAGTACAGAGTGCACTATAATTATTTGTTGTAATTTTTAAAGGAATATTAGACATTTGTGAATGTTAGACATTTGTTCTTTTAGTGAAAGGTTCTATAGGCTCTGAGGAACAAATGATTCTTCTATTGATACAAACTTGCCTTCATCACAGCATAACCCTTTTTGGTGCCCATGAAGCTGAAGAACCACTGCACTAAGCCTGAAATGGTTCTATTTCTAAAGAACCCTTAAATAACCTTGTGTGTGTATTTATTTATATATGCATTTTATGTATGCATGTGTGTACATGTATCTTGAATTTCCCTCTGGGATCAATTAAGTATTTATTTATATGTGTATATATGTGTTGTGTGTGTGTGTGTTTATATAGGTATGTGTATGTATGCATTATGTGCGTATGTGTACGCACGCATTATGTATGTATATGGGTGTGTGTGTGTGTGTACGCATTATGTATGTGTGTGTATATAGGTATATATGTATGTGTATGTATATAGGTATGTATGCATTATGGACGTGTGTATATGGGTGTAAATAGGTAGGTATATATATATATGCATTATGTATGTGTGTGTATTTAGGTATATATGTATGCATTATGTGCGTATGTATATAGGTATGTATGTGATATATATGCATATGTTTGTGTATATAGGTAGGTGTGTATATAGGTATGTATGCATTATGTACGCATGTATATAGGTATATGTATGTCTACGCACGCATTATGTATGTATATAGGTATATGGGTGTTTGTGTATGTACGTATATGTTTTTATGTGTATGTACATGTGTATATAGGTAGGTCTGTATATATGCATTATGTATGTGTATATAGGTAGGTGTGTATATGGGTATGTATATAGTATCTGCTCTGTGGTGGTCCTGTGGGGGTCCTGATCATTAAAGAACAGAGTAATAAAGTATACAGAGAATCAGATGAACTACAGTCTGTAAGTGGAGCTCCTGTATGGTCAGTGGAGCTGATACAGTGGACAGTGAGTGGAGCTCCTGTATGGTCAGTGGAGCTGATACAGTGGACAGTGAGTGGAGGTCCTGTATGGTCAGTGGAGCTGATACAGTGGACAGTGAGTGGAGGTCCTGTATGGGCAGTGGAGCTGATACAGTGGACAGTGAGTGGAGGTCCTGTATGGTTAGTGGAGCTGATACAGTGGACAGTGAGTGGAGGTCCTGTATGGTCAGTGGAGCTGAAACAGTGGACAGTGAGTGGAGGTCCTGTATGGTCAGTGGAGCTGATACAGTGGACAGTGAGTGTAGATAGATGTATATTTTTAAATAAAACATATATATTTCTGCCTTCCAATGCAGGAGGGGTCAGTGGGTCAAAGCAACTCTCCGCTTGACCGAAACTTTGTGGAGGGACGTCAGCAGAACACGCAGGTCAGTAGTCCTGCACTAAATCCAGTACCTGTTTCTTCCGATTCAGTACTGCACTGATGTATCTGTTCTATAATCTGTGAGGAACGTAGCGAGAATAGCCGTGTGCTGACCTTCGTCGTTTTGACGGACAGGGAGCGTCCAGCCCGTTCGTGTTCAATCAGATAACCCCCCCCAGCGTCCGCGGGGAGCGAGAGCCGGTGCATGCGCTCTTGCTCGTCTGCTCTGGCTGGAAATTAAAGGGAAAATAACAGCTGGTGCCGCGTAACCTGGAGAGAGAGATTGTATTTTTCCTGCTTGATTATCGAGGGGAGATGAGATGAGCTCTCAGTCGGAGTTTGAAGAGCAGGCGCCGCACCTTCACACGCACCTCACGTCCTTCACTCGCAAAATGAAGCAATTTGTTGTGCGGTTGTCAACACGGCAACAGGTGCAGGCTACCCGTCTATTTCCCCCGTATTAACGGCCGGCCCAAGACAAACTGGGAATACATAAGCAAGGGCGCCGGCCGTCTGTGCTCTACTGCGGTCCGACCTCATCTGCATACGATGGGACGTTAGTAATACCTGCTTTTGGGGTCTTGTTGTTGTTTGTTTTAGGTTTATTTTAGGTTTTAAGAAACTAAAGTCTGATAGAAAAGACAGTGTAAGATCCAACAACGTCGAAATCTGAGCTCTAACAGTATAAGTGAAGGTGGGGTCACTTAGGTCAGCCTTCTTAAAGAACTAATTAGTAGTTATTGGTTGGGTAGTTATAAACACAAGCAGTAGTGAACAGTTATAACACCTTAATACATGTGAGTTGTTCTATGTGATGAATATATCCTGAAGCTGACTGATAGAAACTAAATCTGAGCTCTAACAGTATAAATGAATGTGGAATCACTTCTGATCATCCTTCTTATTAACTAATTAATGGTTAGTAGTAGTAGTAACACTTTACAATGTAGTAGTAAACAGTTATAATATATATATATATATATATATATATATATATATATATATATATATATATATATATATATATATATATATATATATTACACACACACACTGAAGCTGACTGAAACACACACTGTTTAATATTGTCTGACAGAAAATACATAAGATCTACAAACGTCCAAATCTGAGCTCTTATTAATGTGTTATAACTGCTGTGTTTTAAAGAACTAATTAATAGTTATTGGTTGGGTCAAGTTGCAGTAAACAGTTAACACAAGACGGTTCACTGTAATTCTAAAGACAGGTCAAGGTTGTCCTTATTAATATGTTATAACTGCTGCATTTAATAGAACTGATTAATAGTTATTAAGTTGCAGTAAGCAGTTAACACACGGCGGTTCACTGTTTTTCTAATGACAGGTCAAGGTTGTCCTTCTTAATAATGTGTCATAACTGCTGCATTTTAAAGAACTAGTTATTTGTTGGGTCATAAACAAGTAGTAGTAAACACATTAATAAAACAGGCACATGTGAGCTGTTCTAAGTCCTGGATATGAATATATACATAAACTGAAGCTAACTGATAAACATAAGATCCATAAACAACCAGATCTGAGCTCTAACTGTATTAATGTAGGTGGTTCACTGTTATTCTAACAACAGGTCAAGGTCATCCTTCTTATTAATGTGTTATAACTGCTGTGTTTTAAAGAACTAATGAATTGTATTAGTTGTGTCGTAAAGACTTTACAAAGTAGTAGTAAACAGTTATAATTATATACTGAAGCTGACAGGTTTAATACTGACTGATAGAAAAGACATAAGATCTATAAACATATCAATCTGAGCTCTAGCTGTATTACTCAAGGTGGGATCACTTAGGCCATCATTCTTATTAATGTGTTATAACTACTGTGTTTTAAAGAACTAATTAATAGTAGTTTGTTGGGTCATAAACACAAGTAGTAGTTTCCTATTTTTGGGCTCTGGAGTAATGTCAACCATCCAAAACATTCCTGTTTACATGGCAACAACCCTAATCACTGGATCATTTAAAGCAGCTAGCTGTGTATTAATACTGTTTCTAAAACTTGTGTACATACATTAATAATAATAATTAAAAACAAATATAAGTACTAGTTGTGGCTGAATTGAGGTGAAAGGATTGTTACTAATACAAACTGAGAAAAAGTACTGAATATTATTAAACAGTCAGGACAATCAAAACTGCTCCAACTTGAGTACAAAACTCAGAACTTATAGAGAAGAATATCATTTTAGGGGGGTGTGGTTACAAGTCAGGGGGGGTGGAGCTTGTGAAATTGCCATAGTTTGGAAAACAAGCACCAATCAGAGTAACAACCCTAGGAGTAACAACCCTAGCGCTAGTATTTATACTTTTGTACATCATTTGAACACGACAGCTGCTGTTCACGTTATATAAACATTTAAAAATTTCAATGGACCAATAGAAACGCTCCAAAATAGCTTGGAAAAACTTGGTTCCATTCACTTACATTGAAAGTAAAGACAGGTTTTGTTCTCTCCCATAAGGTTGTCTTTTTGGAGATGCTTCTTTTTCTCTGGACAGCGACGCTACAACCCAGCACATCTCAGCAGAGTTCCAATGATCTCCAGAAACAGCAGAGCTACACTGCGTGAGCGCAGAGCCATTAATAATAAAAACAGAAGCGCGTTTTCATGCCTCACAGTGATCGATGTCTCAACTCGGTGGTAAGAATCTGCTCTTCTAAACAGCTCCAGCTGGAAGATTCATCCCTCGTTCGTTCAGTACTCTGTCCAGCGCCTGTGCTGATGCTTCAACGTTCTGCCACCTCCAGTTTGGTCCAGTCAGTCCTGTTGTCCAGTAGGCCTTCCTGCTCCATATCCCCATTGTCTGGCAGGTAGACTCCACTTCTGCTGTCCATATCTCTATTGTCCGGTGAGCATGCTCCTCTTCTGTATTACTCTGCTCTGAGGTTCATTACTGGAGATCCATACAGAACTCAGAGCTGTATGGAGAAGTCGGTTGGTCCTCGTTAACAGTACGAAGGGAAATGCATCGGTTGATTTTTATTTATAAAACACTCTCCAGTCATTTGCCAGAATACATCACTTCATTGATGAGTTTTAATAACAGTAATTATCAGACTCGCTCTAGTCCACCTGGACCACCTGTCAGGTACCAAGAGTTTTTACTGAACTAGAAAAATCTGCTTTTAGCTACAGTGCACCAGTGAGCTGGACTCTAAAACAGGAAACACTAAAACTTACTGTCACTCAATTATTTTAAACTTTTAATATCTAACCACCTTTAGACAGCCTGTACCTGTTTTACTTAATCTTACTTATTTTTAATTATTTGTCCTGCTTTTTTATTTTATTTCCTTTATTATTTTATTTGACTTAATTTGTTCTGTATTATTATTTTATTTTATTATAATCATTTTATTATTTTTATATCTTGTTTTTTTCCTTTTTTACCCTCTTTTTATCTTAATTTCCTACTAATTATATCTTAACTTTTATCAATTTATTATTATTTCTACTTTATGTTCATTGTTATTTTCAAATTTTTTGTTTAATGTTATTAGTTACTTTCTTTCGTTGTTTTAATTTATAATGATTAAATTTTGTTTTTATTTTCTTTATATCAATCCCTGTCCATGTAAATGCTTGGCCACACTGAAAATGAGGGTTGCCCTCAATGTACATCCAAACTTAAATGAAGGTTGATGGATTGATTGATTCTGCTGTCCAAATCCAGCAGGATCTCCAAGGGTCTGAACACTTCAGGACCTGGTGCTGGGATGGTGATCCCTGTTCTAGCACCCCAAGTAAACCTGCTAACTAGCTGAGTAGAAGAATCACCAAGCTGAGCAGAAATCTGGCCGAATCTAGCCTAATGGCCTAATAACACCTTAGCAGTCGTCTTGGATAACACAGTAACAACACTTCAACAACAGACACCACCGTCCTTGAACTTTCGCTTCTGAGTTTCCAACCAAGCCTTGGTGCACCTTCCCAGTAACCAGTAACTGAAGAGAGGTTGAGTTATATTTATAAGAGGAACAGAATAAATCAGATGTTGACGAATAGGCTCACTGGATGAACTGAGTGGCAGGCAGACTTGACCAAAGCAGACAAACCAGTCAACGACCAATCAACTCCCAAGCTCACCAGTTAACCAGTTCTGGCAAGAAGTTATCACCCTCCTATCTCAAGCCCTAACCACTCATATCCACCCAACACCATCACTCTGCCTATTAGGAGACACATTAAACACGAACACAACAACAGTAAACAAAAGAACCCATCAGACACACCAATCCAGATCCAGTTTGGAAACATCTAATTCAAACACTACCGTAAATAACAATAATCAAAAGCCAGAAAAAAAAACAAAAAAAAAACAAAACACACACACATATATATATATATATATATATATATATATATATATATATATATATATATATATATATATATATATATATATATATATATATATATATATATATATATATAAAATGCTGTGTTCATGTTTTTGTTTTCTGTTTAGGTATAAATTGATATTTGTGTGTATAAATGTTTTTTTGTTCGTTTGTTTGTATGTTTTCTTTCCATTTTTTTTTATTTGTTCCACCTCATTTCCCCCCCTTGCACCTCCCCCTGCATTTCACTCCCCGGTTGCTCCAATTCGCCCCCCCCCAACCCTATCTGTGCGGGCCCAAAAAAGAAAAACAACCAAACAACTCTCAGACAAACCCCAACATTAGCAGCAGGTTTGGAGGTGGAGCCAAAATGTTCCAATGAGATCCAGGAGATGGGTTTCCAAGGCTCACTGAAGAGTCGACTTACGCCACCGGTACCTTGGTTGCCCTCTGATGGTGACCCGAGGAGAGCTTTGGCAATGAGGCTGCAGGAACTCTAAGACTAAGACTTTGTAATATTTTGTTTCCTCCTCCTTCCTCCTCCTCCAGCAATCCGGAATGTGAGGCTGCTCCAGCCTCGCAGCTCCTTCCTGCAGCCACTTGTTTTTTCACTCCTGCTGCCATCGATCTCCCGTTTTCCCCCCGAAATCTGGGCGAGATCTCTCGGGCTATAAGTGCCGCGTGATGTGCGGGGTGTTTATTGGTGCTGATGGCTGTTCCATCTTTGGCACTGCGGCACGATCGACAAGCCAAAGCGCGCAGTCATCCGTCTGGCTGAAGAACGAGCCGTGTTTAGTTTTGGCAAGGGAGTCAGGAAGGAGCTAGGCATCAAACACGGGTCCAAAAAAGTCAGAGCACTGACGTCACGGCTCCTTCAGCACTGCAGAGCTTCCTGAGGCCTCTCGAGATTCTCTGGCCAGGACTCGGGGTTATCAGGAGGCTACAGTAGCCCAAACTCTTCCCATACTGGCCCAAGTAACAATACTACACAAGTACAAAGAGCAAAGTGAAACCAGTAATAAACAGTTACCAATCAATCAATTTTTACTATATTTTCACTATCGTCCACCAACCAAAACTATCCAGACAGCAGTGTCCTGTGGGTGGCGTCCTGTGTCCACTGATGAAGAACTAGAGGAACACAAACTGTGCAGCAGCAGATGAGCTACTGTCTCTGACTTTACATCTACAAGGTGCACCAGCAAGTAATGGGTGAGGGGGTCTATCTTTTAGGCTACGTCCCGAACATTGCTGCCTACTTGAAAGCCGCCATATTGGATCAAGAGCAAGTTTCTCCAATGGGTAGGTGGTCGTGTAGCAGATCAAAGAAGACCAGAACTGTCTCAGAAATTGATTGATGTAATCAGATTTGTAATATCTCTTGTAGTTCAAACATTATCAACACAAAGTTGCAATAACAACCACATTAAACAACATGTTCAACTGCACCTTCAGATCTTTGTTGAGCTCCAATGACAGCACACTAAACTTGTGGGTTCTTGCTTACTTGTTTGGGGTCTGAAATAGTGTCCTGAAACTTTTGACTCACCCTGTATGTTCAGTTAGGTGTGCCCAAACTTGTGACTGGCCCACTTGTTAACTCGTCTTCTACCTGAAACCTACGAATGAGGGTTTTAATGAAATGCGTGTGTCGGCTTTCTGAAGGAACTCCTAATTAGCGATGCGCTCGGGTTCCTGAGAACGTCTTAATTAGCGCCGCTCGGCGTGGAAGTCAAAATCAAGGATGTTTTTAAGCAGCCGTGTTGTTTTGGGACTCCCACAGGAGGCTCGTCTTCCTCGTCTCAGACTGAGAGAGGCGTGTGGCGGCCCCGGCTCGGGGCATGCGCCCGCCTCCCTGACCGGAGGGCTCGGGTGTGAGTCTTTCGCGAAGCAGCTGAACGGAAAGGGCAAAATCTCCATAAGCCGCTGCGGAGCCACTGCGCGGACTAATGCGTCCGTAACAGCTGAAGGCAAACTGCACATTAGCAGGTAATGGCCAATTCCGAGAAACGAACAACCTTAATCTCCGCGGAGGTGTGAACGACAGCGCCTCCGCTGATGGCGTGTGGGGGGAGACGGTAATTGGACTGTGATGATTTTTCGGGTGTCGGGATATGAATTATTAACAAAACATCTCATTCCTTACGCGTGTTCTGTACGTCGCGCAGTTCGTACCTGCTCCGTCTTACTCTACCGTTAGTTTAAGTGGTCACTGAGAGTTGGTGGGGGGGGTCTTGGTTTTGTACTGCTCAGCTCTGTTGAGTCTATGACTCTTCTATGTCAGCTTTCTAACTCTGAAAGCAAGCGTCACCTGGACCGATGGGAAGAAGTGAAGAGGTATAAGATGAGAACTGTAAATAATACTGGGTTGTTTAGGAGAAGCTTGCAAAGGGTTAAATAAACACACTGACATATGGAAAAGCTCTACTTACTCTATTAATACTGTTTGAAGAACAAAGTTGAGTTCCAGATTTCTCCTGGATGCTCCAGAAAACATTGTGCTCAGGTCTAACTCTCTGATTACGGTTGCTGCTCTGATTGGTGGCTGTTTTTCAAACTATGGTGATTTCACAAGCTCTGCCTCACCTGATCTGTAACCAGACCTCCCTAAAAGTATATTCTAGACTATAGATTCTTGATCTTGAACCACTCAGCTCTGCGGAGTTTATGGCAAGCAAGTCAGCTTTCTAACTCTAAAAGCAGACGTCACCTGGACTAACGTGAAGATCTGGAGAGGTATTAGATGAGAACTGTAAATAATACTGGGTTGCTTTCACAAGGAGAAGCTTGGAAAGGGTTAAATAAACACACTGACGTGTGGAAAAGCTCTACTTACTGTATTGGTACTGTTTGAATGTTTCAAATATAACGTTTTGGGGAAAAAAAGGTTCATTCCAGATCTCTCCTGGATGCTCCAGAGGGCATCTGATTATGGTTGCTGCTCTGATTGGTGGTTGTTTTCCAAACTATGGTGAATTCATGAGCTCTGCCTCACCAAACCATGTAACCAGGTCCCACTAAAACTCTATTTTAGACTATAGACACTTGATTTTGTGGCGCTCGGCTCTGCAGAGTCTTCCACGACGGCAAGCGAGTCAGCTTTCTAACTCTGAATGCAAGCGTCACCTGGATTGAAGGGAAGATGCAGAAGGATCCTGAAAGGAAAGCACGGGGAGGGCGAGACTCTAAGGGAGGCTAATTTCGCTATCTGCCTCTAAGAGGCAATCTCCTGCCTTTTGGGTTACTCATAAATGGCTTGTAATTCACTGTAAGAGTGGCAGCGGGATCAGCGATCGTCTGGAGGATTAGGGCTCGGCGGCTGAGAGAACACAGATGGAGGAGAAACGGATATCGTCACTGTCCAAAGAAAAACAAGTATCTCCAAAATGGCAGCTTCACAGGAGAGGACAAAACACGCCTCTAATTTCAGTGGAAGTCAGTGGAACCAGAATTGATCAGTGTTTATTTCAGAGCACATACAATCATACAATTTCTGGGGCGTCCAGGAGAAATCTGGAACCTAACTTTGTTCTTCAAACTGGATCAAGATCTGATCTACTTCTCTCACAATAACATATTCATGTTACTTTGTACTGTATGTCTGATTATTTACATCAGTTCTAATCAGATCTGCTGTTCTTAGAGGTGAACACACACTTCTTGATCAGATAAAGAATTCTTAATTAGTTAATTAGTATGCTAAAATGTTCTATAAGAACACCCACCCACACACTCACACTAGTGAACACAAACATTATGAGGCAGTGAAACACCCACAATACATACTAGTGAACACATATACTAGGGGACAGTGAAACACACATGTACACACACACACACACACACACACTAGTGAACACACACATACACACTAGAGGATATTGAAATGCCCACACACACACTAGGGTGTAGTGAAATACTCACACACACACACAGACACACACACATATACTTGGCCACAGTGAAACACACCCACACACACTAGTGAACACACACACCAGGGGGCAGTAAAACACACCCATACATGCACTAGGAGGCAGTGAAACCTCCCACACTCACAAACACACACCCACTTTAGTGAACACACTCACTAAAGGGCAGTGAAACACCCACATACACACTAGTGAACACACACTAGGGGCAGTGAAACACCCACCCACACCTACACACTCACACTAGTGAACACACAAACAGTAGGGAACAGGGAAACACCCACAATATATACTAGTCAACACAAACTAGGGGGTGGTGAAACACCTACCCACACCCACACACTCACTCTAGGGAACACACAAACTAGGGGGCAGTGAAACAAACATACACAAACACTAAGGGTCAGTGAAACACCCACAATACATACTAGTGAACAAAAATACTAGAGGGCAGTGAAACACACATACACACACACAGTAGTGAACACACACGCTGGGGGCAGTAAAACCCCCACATGCACACTAGAGGGTAGTGAAATGCCCACATACACACACACACACTAGGGGACAGTGAAACACTCACACACACACAGACACACACACTAGTGAACACACACACTGGGGGCAGCAAAACCCCCACATGCACACTAGAGGGTAGTGAAATGCCCACATACACACACACACACACACACACTAGGGGACAGTGAAACACTCACACACAGACAGACACACAAATACTAGGGGGCAGTGACACAAGCCCATACACACACTAGTGAATACGCACACTAGGTGGCAGTGAAAGACCCAAATACACACTAGGGGGCAGTAAAACCTCCATATACACACTAGAGAGCAATGAAACCTCCCTCACTTGAAAATCAATATGAAATCAGTTTCATATTTTCTGAATTTAAGCTGCAACCATTTTTTGTCCTGCGTGCATGTTTTCACAGTCCGCCGACTCGGTGCGGTCAAAGCCGGGCCTCAGCCTTGGTGTCGCCGGCTTGGCCCGCGTTAAAGGAACCCGCCGCAGCCTTGAAGCCCTCCGCCAGACGAGGAGCCGCCTCTGAAGCCGAGGAAGCGGCTCTGAGAACCCTCTATTTCCATTTAATGATGTGCGGGGGTCTCAGGCGGCCCGGCTAAATTGGAGGGTGCGCTTATGAAGCCGCGGTTGGAGCCGCGTTTGTTGTCTTGCCAGAACACCAGCAGAAAGTGAGCAGAATCCCTTCAGGGCAGCTGCTCACTAAGTAAATACATTAATAATAGATCATTCATTCAAATATTACATGAATATTTACAGGGGGCTTATCCACGTCTCATCCGATGAATGCAAAAGCAGGAGACGTGACACGGGAGCTGACGAGCGCCCAGGACTCAAAGTAGCCGAGATGCGAGTGCTGTTCTGGGGCCGTCCTTGGGTTCCGTGAGCTCGGGAAGTTGACAGGATTCCACAGGTTTTTAATGTTTTCCAGGAAAATTCCCAGAGACACAATTAGCAGAGCAAAAACTATTTGAACGCTTTGCTTGCTGGACACTTATTACCAGCTCATCACGGAAACCGGGCTCCAGATCTTGGCGCCGGAGTGTGGAATAGACACTCCTACTACTTGCTGGTGCACCTTGTAGATGTAAAGTCAGAGACAGTAGCTCATCTGCTGCTGCACAGTTTGTGTTCCTCTAGTTCTTCATCAGTGGACACAGGACGCCGCCCACAGGACACTGCTGTCTGGATAGTTTTGGTTGGTGGACGATTCTTAGTCCAGTGGTGACACTGAGGAGGTGTTTAAACACTCCAGCAGCAGTACTGCTGTGTCTGATCCAACACCACCACCACGTCAGTGTCACTGCAGTGCTGACAATGACCCACCTCCCTAATAGTATCTGCTCTGTGGTGGTCCTGACCATTGAGGAACAGGATATAAACAGATGATGCTGCTGCTGGAGTGTTTAAACACCTCCTCAGTGTCACTGCTGGACTGAGAATCGTCCACCAACCAAAACTATCCGGACAGCAGTGTCCTGTGGGCGGCGTCCTGTGTCCACTGATGAAGAACTAGAGGAACACAAACTGTGCAGCAGCAGATGAGCTACTGTCTCTGACTTTACATCTACAAGGTGGACCAGCAAGTAGTAGGAGTGTCTAATAGAGTGGACAGTGAGTGGACACAGTGCTGTATCTGATCCACTCACACCAGCACAACACATACTAACACTCCAGTTTTGAGAATGACCCATCTCACTAATAGTATCTGCTCTGTGGGGGTCCTGTGGGGGTCCTGATCATTGAAGAACAGAGTAATAAAGTATACAGAGAATCAGATGAACTACAGTCTGTAAGTGGAGCTCCTGTATGGTCAGTGGAGCTGATACAGTGGACAGTGGGTGGAGGTCCTGTATGGTCAGTGGAGCTGATACAGTGGACAGTGAGTGGAGGTCCTGTATGGTCAGTGGAGCTGATACAGTGGACAGTGGGTGGAGGTCCTGTATGGTCAGTGGAGCTGATACAGTGGACAGTGAGTGGAGGTCCTGTATGGTCAGTGGAGCTGATACAGTGGACATGAGTGGAGCTCCTGTATGGTCAGTGGAGCTGATACAGTGGACAGTGAGTGTAGCTCCTGTATGGTCAGTGGAGCTGATACAGTGGACAGTGAGTGTAGGTCCTGTATGGTCAGTGGAGCTGATACAGTGGTCAGTGAGTGGAGGTCCTGTATGGTCAGTGGAGCTGATACAGTGGACAGTGAGTGTAGGTCCTGTATGGTCAGTGGAGCTGATACAGTGGACAGTGAGTGTAGGTCCTGTATGGTCAGTGGAGCTGATACAGTGGACCGTGAGTGGAGCTCCTGTATGGTCCAGTGGAGCTGATACAGTGGACAGTGAGTGTAGGTCCTGTATGGTCAGTGGAGCTGATACAGTGGACAGTGAGTGTAGGTCCTGTATGGTCAGTGGAGCTGATACAGTGGACAGTAAGTGGAGCTCCTGTATGGTCAGTGGAGCTGATACAGTGGACAGTGAGTGGAGATATAATCCAGTACCAGCTCTACTAACTAACTAACTGAGCTCCAGCCTCTGTCGTCTGGGTTCACCTGGTCAGGCTACTTCAAGGCTCCAGCAGGTGTTCCTAATGTCCCGGCTACGATGGTTCCATTGTCAATAGACTCTTTATGAATGTAATAAATGAGGAATTACCCCCGACGTGACGCGTCTTTAGCCCATATCCGTCCCAGCGCCCTCCGGTTCCCCGCGCTGTGGTTCTGAAGCTGCGCTGCTGCTGGTTCAGAGTTTACAATTCAAATCCAATTACTGCTGCTGTCAGAGGTGACCAATGAAGCGAGGAGGTAGAGTTTAGCTCTAAGGCGGGCTTATAATTAGACGGGCATATTTCTGTTTCCCTTTCACAGCAGCCATGTTAGGGAAGCCGAGCTGCATCCGGTTCCCAATAATCAAAGAAAAACAAGAAAATAAAACAAACAAACAAACAAACAAACAACAACAACAACAACAGGGTTTAAACGTGCGCCAGGCACGCGAGTGCTTAGCTGGGATTAGCGTCCGCCCTCAGCAGCACTGTTAGCAAAACTAATCCCCAGATTTTACACACGCTCAGGCTAAACAGTGAGACTAAAGTGATGTTTTCATTTTCAGAGAGGTCAGAAAGAGAGTTTCACTTCAAAGTTGGGTTAATAGTTCATAAAGTTCTTCTACAGACAAAGACAACAGTACAATACATTCTGTACGTATCTTCTTAGAGCTGGTCCAGTGTTCCTGGTGGTCTTGCCAGGTAAGCCCAGGTAAGCCACTTCCATCCAGCAGGTGCTCATTTCAGAGTTTATATAAGTCTACTTTAACTGCTGTTGTATATTAAGAGTTGAGACTGTGGTGGTGATGTTTACAGTCCAGGTGATGTTTACGGTCGAGGTGGTGGTGATGTTTACAGTGGTGGTGATGATGTTTACAGTCCAGGTGATGTTTACGGTCAAGGTGGTGATGATGTTTACAGTCGTGGTGATGATGTTTACAGTCGTGGTGGTGGTGATGTTTACAGTGGTGATGGTGTTTACAGTGGTGGTGATGTTTACAGTGGTGGTGATGGTGTTTACAGTGGTGGTGGTGTTTACAGTGATGGTGATGGTGATGGTGTTTACAGTGGTGGTGATGGTGTTTACAGTGGTGGTGATGTTTACAGTGGTGATGATGTTTACAGTCGTGGTGGTGGTGATGTTTACAGTGGTGGTGATGGTGTTTACAGTCGTGATGGTGTTTACAGGGGTGATGATGTTTACAGTCGTGGTGGTGGTGATGTTTACAGTGGTGGTGATGGTGTTTACAGTGGTGGTGATGTTTACAGTGGTGATGATGTTTATAGTCGTGGTGGTGGTGATGTTTACAGTGGTGGTGATGGTGTTTACAGTCGTGATGGTGTTTACAGGGGTGGTGATGATGTTTATATTGGTGGTGATGTTTACAGCGGTTATCTAAATTTTCATAAACAGCGTCTCAGATATCAGACAGTGTATTTATAACCTTTACTGTAAGTCATGGGTACACTATGGACAGGTCACCAGTCCATCACATGGCCAATACCCTCACACACACTCACACCTACCGGCAGTTTAGAGTGAGGATCCTAACATGCATGTGTTTGGACTGTGGGAGGAAACCGGAGAACCCGGAGGAACCCACTCAAACACGGGGAGAACATACACACTCCACACAGAACCACCCAGACCGGGAACTGAATCTTATGTAATTAAAAGAGTTTATATGTTGTTCACTAACTATATAGTATAACTACATAGTTATTACAAAAAGTAAGACCAGTAGATCTCCAGAACTGGACACCACTGGACTAGATGGTTGCTCATACCATGTCCAACGCTGGTCCTGCCAAAACACCAGATCCAGCTACTCAACCAGTTAACAAGTGTGTGTGTTTTGGCAGTGTGCAGTCTCCAGGACCAGAATCAGGAGCCAGTGCAGGCTGGAGATACTGGAGCAGAGCCTCTGATAAAGAGTTCGCCAAGTACAACAGCCCTAATCGCGTTACTCGTGTCCACCAATCAGCGAGCGCCGTTCTAATCGGACGCGGCGGCCAACAGATCCACGGACCTCGCTGTACAGACAGCGCGGCCATCTCTACCCTCCATCTCCGTCCGCCCGACCTCGCCAAGCCGCTAATCCCAGCCTATTACAGCGTTCCCTCTGCCGCGCCGATAAAGAGCATTAGCGCCTAAATTTAAACGTAAAAACTCATTCCAGCGTTTGGCAAGCAAGACAGAAGCGAGGCAGATCTGAACCAGAGGCAGTTCTTCTGGAAAATACTTCATTTTCTCCGTTCTAATCAAAAAGAGGCCGCGGCTCACAAAGGAAGCCCAAACAAGCCGAGAAGCTCATTTGCAGAGGAATGTTGGTCCAAACCACGCTGGGTCAGGAAGCCCTCAAAGCCGTGCACACACACAAAATAAAAAATATACAGAACGCGAGCTCTCGGGAGTTACAGAGCAGACCACAATCAGCGAGCCAGATTGGAGGCAATTTAGGAAGACGGTACAGCTCCAAACTACTCCGAGTAATATTAACCGAACAAGCTCCGCCAGTCTGGATGGAATTACCGTCCGATATGAAGCACTTCTATGAGGCGCATGACCTTTAGTTTACAGTCCCGGAGCATTAGATGACCATATCGATCCTCCTCAGGTGTTTGTGTATCAAGTGGAGATTAATTGAGGCCCAATCTTGAATTAAATCTCAAATTAGAGCTCAAATAATTAAGGATTATGAAGAAGATATTGATTGTTCTTTATTTATTTATTTTTTTGGTGCTGCCATCAACGTAATAAAATCATAATGAGTTATTAACTTCTCTGAAAGTAAAATCTATATGACGAAAGGAAATGAGACTCCAAACGTTTCCCAGTTTAACCCACAGCGTCCAGTGTGAGGACCTCCCGCATTCATTCATTCAGTTCCTCAGTCATTCATTCATCTTCTAAACTGTTCACCCTTCTGGGTTACGAAGAAGGTGTTTGGCTCCTGGAGTCTATCCCAGTGCTCACTAGATTTCACATAGGGGGCGCTATCACACTCTCTCAGAACGTCTATGGTTTATATTATTTAGAGTCTCAAAGGTTGGTAGAAATGCAAGAAACTGGCTGAAGTTTTAAACCTCTCACCAGTGACCAGTCACATCACCCCCAGACCAACTGTTCACTCTACAATACTCACTCCTACCTCCTACACGAGGGTGAAGCAGCTCATTCACCAGTTTTCCTGTTCCACCTTAAACAGTGCAGCAGGAGCCAGAACGTACCTGCACCTCCATTTAAGGTGGAAACAGGAGAACTGGTGAAGTAGAAGCTGAGCTGATGGTGCTGGTGGTCAGTAGGAGTGAGTATTGTAGTGTGTAAGGGTGATCTGGGGGTGAACATTGGAGGTCAGAAGGAGTGAGTATTGTAGTGTGTAAGGGTGATCTGGGGGTGAACATTGGAGGTCAGAAGGAGTGAGTATTGTAGTGTGTAAGGGTGATCTGGGGGTGAACACTGGTGGTCAGAAGAAGTGAGTATTGTAGTGTGTAAGGGTGATCTTGGGGTGAACATTGGAGGTCAGAAGGAGTGAGTATTGTAGTGTGTAAGGGTGATCTGGGGGTGAACATTGGAGGTCAGAAGGAGTGAGTATTGCAGTGTGTAAGGGTGATCTGGGGGTGAACACTGGTGGTCAGTAGGAGTGAGTATTGTAGTGTGTAAGGGTGATCTGGGGGTGAACATTGGAGGTCAGAAGGAGTGAGTATTGTAGTGTGTAAGGGTGATCTGGGGGTGAACACTGGTGGTCAGTAGAAGTGAGTATTGTAGTGTGTAAAGGTGATCTGGGGGTAACCACTGGTGGTCAGTAGGAGTGAGTATTGTAGTGTGTAAGGGTGATCTAGGGGTGAACACTGGTGATAGGTTTAATTACGGTAAGTACGGTGCTGGTTGATCCACAGGACGATAAACCACAGACGTTGTGGAGCTCCTCGGTATCGAGGTCCACCAACCGCCAACACATCAGTTGTAGCTCAACACTTTAGTATGTGGTGGTTTGTTTTCTTGGTGGTTCTTAATCTGCTGCTCGATATCAGCTCATCTTTCAGCTCAGCTCAAACCTCTCTTCATCACATAAGCACCACCTCCAACATCTACTGTAACATCTCACCTCCATCTCCTCCACTCTGTTCCTCACCTCCATCTCCTTTACTCTGTTCCTCACCTCCATCTCCTCCACTCTGTTCCCCACCTCACCTCCATCTCCTCCACTCTGTTCTACACCTCAATCTCCTCCACTCTGTTCCTCACCTCCATCTCCACTCTGTTCCTCACCTCCATCTCCACTCTGTTCTTCACCTCCATCCCCTCCACTCTGTTCTTAACCTCCATATCCTCCACTCTGTTCCACACCTCCATCTCCTCCACTCTGTTCCACACCTCCATCTCCTCCACTCTGTTCCTCACCTCCATCTCCTCCACTCTGTTCCACACCTCCATCTCCTCCACTCTGTTCCTCACCTCCATCTCCTCCACTCTGTTCCTCACCTCCATCTCCTCCACTCTGTTCCACACCTCCATCTCCTCCACTCTGTTCCTCACCTCCATCTCCTCCACTCTGTTCCTCACCTCCATCTCCTCCACTCTGTTCTTCACCTTCATCTCCTCCACTCTGTTCCTCAACTCCATCTCCTCCATCTCCTCCACTCTGTTCCTCACCTCCATCTCCTCCACTCTGTTCCTCACCTCCATCTCCTCCACTCTGTTCCTCACCTCCATCTCCTCCACTCTGTTCCTCACCTCCATCTCCTCCACTCTGTTCTTCACCTTCATCTCCTCCACTCTGTTCCTCAACTCCATCTCCTCCATCTCCTCCACTCTGTTCTACACCTCAATCTCCTCCACTCTGTTCCTCACCTCTATCTCCACTCTGTTCCTCACCTCCATCTCCACTCTGTTCCACACCTCCATCTCCTCCACTCTGTTCCTCACCTCCATCTCCTCCACTCTGTTCCTCACCTCCATCTCCTCCACTCTGTTCCTCACCTCCATCTCCTCCACTCTGTTCTTCACATACCTGAAGGAGGAGACTCCCACAAACACGGGGAGAGCACAAACATGCCTCACCGTGAGGACTCTGGTTGCTCGGCTAGGGAATCGAACCCAACCCCTCCTCAAGCTGAGGCAGCAGCTCTACCCACTGAGCCACGTACCTGCAGGAGAGACTTCTGGCTTGTGCCGTGCAGCAAGTCGTGCGCTCTCAAACATGATTTAGAGATTCTGAAAGCGAGCAGTCGTTGGGGAGCAGCTTACAAAAGAAGGCTATTGAGAAAATCATAATTACTTCTCCAGTCGCTAATTATAGATCTGGTCAGGAAACAAACAAGCCAGCTGCCGCGCCTGCATCCACCAACGTTTCACTGCAAACCACAGTTATTATTCAGGTATGAGAGCGAACAGTCTCGAATATAATCAATGGCCTCATCGCTTTCCGTCCCACTTCAGCATTAGCAGGTTAAAGCTTCCAGTTTGGTGCTCCACCTGACCAGCTCACTGAAGACCCTGAAGACGGCAGAATGATGGAGTGACCCAAGATGAAGAAACACTAGCAGACAGAATCAGAACCGTATATTAATATAACTCCATGTTATTGATGGTTAGGTTCGGGTTTAAGTTTATTGAAACAGCTCCTGTTCTTGTTCATGCCTCCCTCTTTGGAGCTTTAGCATCTTACTTTAGACCCAAAGAAGAACATGACAGCTGCTGTTTACATTGGTTGAAAGTTTCACTATGAATGGACCAATAGAAACACTCCAAAATAACAAAAAAAATCTGGTTCCATTGACGTACATTGAAAGTAAAGACAGTTTTTGGCCTCTAGATTATTTTAGGGCAGCTATTAAAGGATTTCACTGCTAGTTGTTCCGTATATGTGTATGTGACAAATAAAATTTGATTTAATTTCTAGGGTGGGCGGCTAATTGGCTAACTCTCTCTGCAGGTCACGTATTTGGTGCTTCAGAGTGATATAAACAGCTGTGGTGCAAAGAGTGTAGCACAAAGGTGTCATATTCACAAACAATCACGTTTACATTTATAAGATTGAAGGCTGCCTGAAACCCACCGAGATGTTTATTAGCATCTCTGAACTGAAGCAGGTTAAAGCGTCCAGGTGACATGCCTGTACTTCACTGTTTGGTGATCTACCTGACCGGCTCACTGAAGACCCTGAAGAGGACAGAATGAGGGAGTGACCCAAGATGTGGAAACACTAGCAGACAGAATCAGAACCGTATATTAATATAACTCCATGTTATTGATGGTTAGCGCCTAATTTATAGGTTCAGGTTTAAGTTTATTGAAACAGCTCCTGCTCTGTTCTACTGTTCACGCCTCCCTCTTTGGAGCTTTACAATCTTACTTTAGACCCAAGTCTTAGTCAAGTTTGACCCTTAGTCAAGTCTAGTTTATTTGTGTAGCGCTTTTTACAACGATGTTGTCTCAAAGCAGCTTTACAGAAGTTTTGAAAACAGACAGTTACAACATATACCCCCCCAGTGAACAAGCCAGAGGCAACAGTGGCAAGAACACCTCCCTCAGACTGGAGGAAGAAACCTTGGGAGGAACCAGACTCACAAGGGGAGACCCGTCCTCCTCTGATCAAACAGTATTTACAGTTTAAACTAAATACCAAAGAAAAGAGTCTCTGTTTAAAATCTGGATAGCAAAGCTTTAGAAGCTGCACAGATAGAGGCAGTCTCTGACTGAGGCAGTCTCTGACTGAGGTAGTCTCTGACTGAGGCAGTTTCTGAGTCTTTATGTAAAGTGGGCGTGAGCTGAAACAGTCCCATCCTATCTCAATGCTGGTGCATCTGGATGGTGTACAGTGATGTAACTAAGGGGGGGGACAAGTTGACACAGATGGACAGGAGAGCTGGCTGGTGATGGGTGAGGAGGAGGTCCTGATGATCAGTCCTTCAACAGCGTTCAACAGACGGGAGGACAGTCATTACCTCAGGAAGAGTAAAGATAGAGAGTTACTAAGGGATCCAACCAGAGAAGAACGGGGTGATTTAGTAGTCGCTGTTCAAAGAAGACCATGTGTTTCCATTTTTCTGCCTCATTTGAACATGACAGCTATTGTTTACACTGGTTTCACTTTTAATGGACCAATAGAAACACTCCAAAATAGCCTGGAAACAATTCTGGTTCTATTAACGTGCATTGAAAGTAAGGACAGTTTTTGTCTCTAGATTATTTTAGGGCAGCTGTGAAGGGATATTCCGTTCCGGATATCTCATATGTGTGTGAGAATGGTCCTAACACAGTTTCAGCCCAGGTTTAAAGACCTGGCTGGACAATCTTATTCTGAAGAGGTTCTGAGTCCTGAAATTCATAGACTTCATTCCGTCGCTCCACGTCGATGCA
Organism: Megaleporinus macrocephalus; assembly: GCA_021613375.1. Taxonomy (NCBI): domain Eukaryota; kingdom Metazoa; phylum Chordata; class Actinopteri; order Characiformes; family Anostomidae; genus Megaleporinus; species Megaleporinus macrocephalus. The sequence continues at coordinate 2,583,850 of CM038713.1, read as the reverse complement.
GATGCTGCTGGGATTGATCCAGGAATCTCATTTGTATCAATCTTTTATTTTCATCCTTTCTTTCTCTTAGACACCCGTACGGTGGAGTCAGTCCCGTGACTAAGCCGCTTACCTCCTCAAAAGGCCTTCGGAGTCGAGGGGAGGCAATCGCGGCTCCGCGAAGTCCCGCAAATAATTTCCTTTGCAGATTAAAAGGAGTGAGCAGCGTGGTGTGTCAGCGGAGGAGTGCGCGTGTGCATGGTGGGGACAGTGATTTATTCAGAGTCCCTCCGGGAGACGGCCGCCGCGGCGCTCCTTTACCATGAACGTCCTCTCACAACCTAACGGACACTTCATAAAGGAACTTCACCAGAAAGAGCTTTAGACCCAACGCCACTCACAGCCCCATCACACTGTCTCTCTCTCTCTCTCTCTCTCTCTCTCTCTGTCTCTCTCTCTCTCTGTCTCCTCATCTCTCTCTCTCTCACTATCTCTCTCTTTCACTGTCTCCTGATCTCTCTCTCTCACTGTCTCTCTCACTGTCTCTCTCTGTCTCCTCATCATCTCTATCTCTCTCTCTCTCTCTCCTAATCTCTCTATCTCTCTCTCTCCCTATTTCTCACTGTCTCTCTCACTCTGTCTCCTGATTGTCTCTCTCTCTCTCACTGTCTTCTGATCTCTCTGTCTCACTGTCTTTCTCTCTGTCTCTCTCTGTCTCCTCATCATCTCTATCTCTCTCTCTCTCTCCTGATCTCTCTATCTCTCTCTCCCTATCTCTCACTGTCTCTCTCACTCTGTCTCCTGATCGTCTCTCTCTCTCTCTCTCTCTCTCACTGTCTCCTCATCTCTCTCTCTCACTCTCTCTCTCTCACTGTCACTCTCTCTCTCACGGTTTCTCTCTCCCTATCTCTCTGTCTCCTCATCATCTCTATCTCTCTCTCACTGTCTCCTCATCTCTTTCTCTCACTCTCTCTCTCACTGTCTCCTCATCTCTCTCTCTCACTGTCTCTCTCTCACTGTCTTTTTCTCTCTCTCACTGTCTCCTCATCTCTCTCAGTCTCTCTCTCACTGTCTCTCTCTCTCACCGTCTCTCTCTCTCTGTCTGTCTCCTGATCTCCCTATCTCTCACTGTCTCTCTCTCTTTCTCTCTCTGTCCTTCTCTCTCTCACTCTCCTGATCTCTCTCTCTGTTTCCTGATCTCTCTCTCTGTGTCTCTCTCTGTCTCCTGATCTCTCTCTCTCTGTCTCCTGATCTTCTTCTCTCTCTTTCTCTCTGCCCTCTGATATCTCTCTCTGTCTCCTGATCTCTCTCTGTCTCCTGATATTTCTCTCTCTCTCTGTCTCTCTCTTTGCCTGTCTCTCTCTGTCCCCGATCTCTCCCTCTTTCTCTTTCTCTCTCTGTCTCCTAATCTCTCTCTCACTCTCCTGATCTCTCTCTCTGTTTCCTAATCTCTCTCTCTGTGTCTCTCTCTGTCTCCTGATCTCTCTCTCTCTGTCTCCTGATCTTCTTCTCTCTCTTTCTCTCTGCCCTCTGATATCTCTCTCTGTCTCCTGATCTCTCTCTGTCTCCTGATATTTCTCTCTCTCTCTGTCTCTCTCTTTGCCTGTCTCTCTCTGTCCCCGATCTCTCCCTCTTTCTCTTTCTCTCTCTGTCTCCTAATCTCTCTCTCTGTCTCCTGATCTCTCTCTCTGTCTCTATTGGACATGTTACTCAGTCACTACTGTGAAATGAATGTGTAGGTTATGTGGTTTTTAAAGGAAGGAATTAAAATTTGGCTTCCACATATCTCTTCAACTGGAGCTTCTGCTTTAAGCCAGAAAGCTGGACCCTCCTTTGATGAACAAAGGAAGCACTGGAAGAAAGGAGAGAGGAATGGGGAGGAGGTGCTGGGGTGTGAAAACCTCATCACAAGAAACAAGAGGTAGACAAAGTTATTCAACAGTGTTCACAAGCATATCACAACCATGGCTCCCTTTGATCTGGAGCAGTACAGTAACATGAATATGTTATTGTGAGAGAAGTAGATCAGATCTTGATCCAGTTTGAAGAACAAAGTTAGGTTCCAGATTTCTACTGGACGCCCCAGACATTGTATGAATGTGTTCAGTTCCTTCAGCAGCAAATCTTGATTTATCTTAATGAAGTACTGAGCAGTCAAAGCAGGTATTAGATGAGAACTGATAATAATACTGGGTTGTTTAGGAGAAGCTTGGAAAGGGTTAAATAAACACACTGACGTATGGAAAAGCACTACTTAAGATCCTACTATTCGTCCTCGCTGACCTGGGAATTGCGGGCTCTGCATGGAAGTGGTTTCTAGAGTCCTATCTAGAGGGGCGTTCTTACCAAGTAACATGGAGAGGGTCTACATCTGCTCCTTGCAGGCTCCTTACTGTGTCCCTCAAAGGTCAGTGCTAGGTCCTTTCCTCTTTTCAATCTACACCCGTTCTCTTGGTGATCTAATTACCTCCCATGGTTTCTCTTACCACTGCTATGCTGATGACACTCAACTAATGCTTTCCTTCCCACCATCTGATACTCAGGTCTGCAGTTGCATCTCTGCATGTCTGACTGACATCTCTTCATGGATCCCAGCAAGACTGAGCTGCTGTTCATCCCTGGAACTACAGGTCCTCAGCAGGATCTTGCCATCTCATTCGAAAACTCTTTAATTGTTCCGTCTGAAGATGCAAGAAACCTTGGTGTGATTCTGGATGACCAGTTATCGTTCTCAGCCCATATTACGAACCTGACTCTATCAGGAGGCCTCCTAGGTGCCTGTGCAGTCTCTTGTCATCCTCTGGTCTTCCTCTGTAGGCCATCAGGCCCTTACAACTGATCCAGAATGCAGCAGCACGGCTCGTCTTCAATCTTCCCAAGTTCACTCATGTCGCTCCACTGCTGCGCTCCCTTCACTGGCTTCCTGTAGCTGCTCGCATTCAGTTTAAAGTTCTGATGCATACAAAGCCAAGACTGGACCAGCTCCTCCGGACCTTATGTCAACGTTCAAAAGTCGAACCGCACTTCGAGCCCTTCGCGCTTCAAGTACGACTTGGCTTGACCCACCATCACTCAAGATTCATAGAAAACACGCGACCAGACGCTTCTCTGTCCTGAAGCCCAGATGGTGGAATGAACTTCCACTGGCTGTCTGAACAGTCTATTTAATGTGGTTAATGTAAATGTGAATAAACACACTGATGTATGTAAAAGCACTACTTACTCTATTAATACTGTTTCAATATTTAAATAATTTGAATAATAATAATGTTCCCAAGTGCCTAAAACATTGCACACTACTGTAGCTTCACTAATACATGATTTATGTGCTCACCACCTTTCACTGGATCATGTTCTGGTACATGTTGGCCAGTCAAGACAAAGTTGTGGCCTTTCCCTTCCTCTCCCCTATAGTCTCAACTTCGGGAAGTTCAGCATCCACAGGCCAATTTCTTTCAGCTGGGTCTCGGATATGCTTGTGCATCACTGACAATAAAGCTTCCCCCCTCCTCTCACCCGGCCTCTATTTCTCTCTCTCGAAAGCTCTCTCCAGAGTAAACTTCACTTTATGAGCTGCACTAGCACCAGACATCATGGCCAGAGATATGAACAATACCCTCAATTGGCTTTTTCAACTCTTCCTAATGTCTGTCAAATGCGCATAAATATTTCACAGCTACAGCTGAAACCTAAATAATGTAACAGAGAAGTTCTGGCAAAGTTTGAGAGGTGCAACAACACTGTTGCCGGGGATGTGGAGCGCCCGGTGCTGATGATTAATTGGTTTTCTGCAAAAGCACCACGAGATGAATTCTTAAATTATCGTAATGCAACGGCATCTGAAAACATCCCGACATGAGACAAAGGCTCAAAGGAATACGTAATAGTTTCAGATCTCAAAACTGAATCTCTAATAAGCGGATATGCAAAGCACCGAGCCGGGCTGAAGCAAGGGCCTATAATGTCCTATTCATTGAGACATATAATTCATTTCCTTTAACGCATGCCAGACAGCGAGGCCTTTAGTTATAAAGCACTGGTGATGAAGGATTGTTGATCAGCTATCAGGCAAAGCAATAGTACCACAGTTTTTACATGCATTAACATCACTTCTACGTTCTGAGAGACCCAACACACATTAGATATTAGTGGCCTGAGACCTAAACCTATCCTCCCTAATGGACCTCACCAGTTATCACCAATCACAGCAAAGCTTGCAGAAGTAAGTCTATGAATTAATAGTCATGCCATATGGTCTCAACAATGTCCCATCGTCCTTTCAACAACTTGTGGTAGCAGCACTCTGTAGACCAAGGATGCCCATTTCTGGGCCTAAATACTTACCACCACTATCTTGCAGGCTTTAGCTCCAACTCAAGTGGGTGGGCAGTCCTACCACAGTGCCCAAGGAACAGTTGGGGGATCAGTGCCTTGCTCAAGGGCACTTCAGTTACATGTCGGTTTATGGTATCGGCTGGTTTCCTAACCTCCAGCCCACGACTACCTCCTATAATGAAGGACATTTTTAGAAACATCTAAACTTTAGGGCCCAGAGTTTTGGCTCTGTGGGTGGGGCAGTGCCATGAACCACACTCAGTGATCACTGTTACTTGCACACAGAAATATTAATTATATTAGAAATATTAAATACATATTTAACTATTTTTCCTAGCGGAGCTGGGGGATGATCTACAAGACCAGGACTAGGCCCCCAGATGGACTACTAGTAATGTAAATTAATATCCTTGATTCCATCTCCTTGATTTCTTGTTGTCTGGTTTTGTAGACTGCATGATGAGGGTTTAACGCTGAACCTGAAATAGTTCTGGGACATTTGGTTTTTATTTGAATGGTAAGTCCATATGCAGCATGAATCATATTTCGCCTGCTATACAACCTCATATTTCGGAGGCTCCAGTAACATTTAGAAGAGTTCTGTTTATCTCAGGGTGCAATAGCAGTGATTCTTGATAATGCCATTAATTGTATTCATAGGCAAATTTGCTTAAACCCGGATTTACTAATATAATGTCGACTGCAGAATGATGCATGACCTGCTATTTTAGGCTTGATCTAGTATGAAGCCTCATGGTTCCTCCTTCAGTTGGGCTAGAATTCTGAAATCCCTGGATATTGCCAACTTGTAGCACAGCTTCAAACCATGACTTACTGAGCACAAAGCAGTGTTGAGAGAAGGAGAAGGCTAAAGAAGGAGTAATCCACTTTGATGTGGATCAATGTCAGTGTCAGAATGGATACTAGCAATCAAGGACTAGGGGCTATGGTTGTAACCTGTCCAAACCTGACCACCACAGGTAATCCTGGTCCAATAAGCAAGCTGAGGAAAACTCCCCTAGAGCAAAAGGAGGAACCTCAAGAGGAACCAGACTTAAAATGGGGAACCATTTGGTCCACAATGGATAGTGAAACAAGTACAAACACAAAAAGAACATGATGTACAACCATATGCAAAATTGAGTGTAGAGAAAAAAGGAAGAAAACTGATTAGAGTCCCATCAGAGCAGCAGCAAGGCCCAGCTCAGTGTTCGAGAGGCAGGAGAAGAAAATGACTGATTAGTTTGGGAGAGCAGAAGAAAATATCTTGATTAAGTAAGTAAGCTGGATCTGGACAGCAGGGAGTTCAATGGTGGATAAACTGGTCCATGAATGCAGCCAAACAGGGGGAACCCAGTCAAAGCAGATGATCAATTGTCTAATTAAAGGCTAATTATCAGCCATCCAAAACTTTCAATCAATATCCCAATAGTCTGGATAAGCTTCTAATAGGCCAGTACAGAGTTTAATGTAGGCCTCAAGGCTAAAATCTACTAAAAGAGACTTCCTGGCTCAAAAAGGATTCCAAACTCTGACCAAACCCAAACTAGGTCCCATTGGGCTTGAGCCAGTCTGAACTCTATGAGGGTCAATCCAGCTGCAAATGTGTTTTTACTTGTTTGGCAGTGAAAACAAATGAAAACACTTCTAAAGGGTAGAGTATGTAGAACAGAAAACCCTATGCTTGTGTCGAATCACGGCTCCCTCTCATGTTCACTTGGCTATGTTGAGAGATGAAGCCTGCCAGCAGAGAGGCTGTCAGGTCACGGTTCATGTTGATCTGGGAACGTTCACCTGCCTCCCTCCATCTGTTTACGATGCCCATCGGATGCCTGTGCCTTGGGGTGTATATGTGTGAGGGCTTCCTGGATGCGGAGCATAGGCCCTGACTCCAAAAACACGACTCGGCTAATGAAGGCACTCCAACATGGAGCGCTCGTACAGCATCTCTCGCGGGTTCGCAGCCTGTTCTTCAAATAAATTAACATTCGCTAATGTGTGGATGGGAATGAGGGAGATTGCTTTTTCTGCTTTGAATGTTTGCAGTGGGGAGATGTCGGAATATATCTGAACACAATTATGCACATGTTGTTTGAGCGGAGAGATTCCCGCAAGTTGATTGTTGACGTAAATGGAGTAAAAAACAGGTTTTAGAATTCAATGGTTCTTTTAGCAGAGACCTTTACCTTGTAGCGCCACCATGTCCTGGCAGGTGTTGGCACAAGTTGCATAAGCACCATTGCTCTTGGGTGGACCTGGTGCAGTACTGGCACCAGACTTTCTCTCAGTAACTGCAACCTTTCATGAATGTGGCCATCATCGCAGTTTCACTAGCTCTCCAAGGTCCCTCACAGAAAGTTCTACTGAGGCAACTGAGGAGGTCGCTTTCATCGGAGTTTTAGTTGGTTCCATGAACACTGGAACTGGAGTAAGGTTTGCACACATGGGAATCGGAGCTACTCGTGCAGTGAAATACACATACACACACAATAGTGAACACACACACTTAGGGGGGCAGTGAGCACTCTTTCCTGGAGTGGTGGGCAGTCCTATCCACAATACCCAGGGAGCAATTGGTGGTTAGGGTGCATTGCTTAAGGGCACTTCCGTCACTGTCCTGTCGGGTCTGGGGATTCTTCTGTGTGCAAACAGGAAACGACTAAAACTTCAGAGGAGATCGCTTCGGTCACTTGTGCCTCAGGTAGAACTTTCTGTGAGGAACTTTGAGAAGCATTCAAGAAGACTTGGAGAACTGTGATGATGCCTACATCCATGACAGGGGAGCTCATGAGCAATGGTGCTCTTGCAACTTGAGCCAAACTGCAAGAAGGTTTGGTGTCTTGCTCAAGGGAACTTTAGTCGTGTCCTGTCGGTTCAGGGAATCGAACCAGGAACCTTCCAGTCTCAAGCCTGGTTCCCCAACATCCAGCCTGAGGCTGCCCCACAGATATGTTTTCAACTTGGCCTTGGTGCAAAGTTTCGTTGCCGTATATGCTTAATTTCTAAGCCTTAATTCCAATATATATATATATTCTTTGTGTATGTCTTAAACTTTGCCAGGAGTATTCGACCTTGTCTTTGGATTTTCCTTGTTTATTCTTTAGACTTTGATTTAGAACCTGCTTCTTATCAACGCTGTTGCTACGTTTATCAACAACGCGACGTAAATTAAATCAGTTCACCTTCATGTTGCCCCTGCTCCCCTCCCCTTGAGCCCTCACCCCCAGGGCCTGGCTGTGTACACTCGTCCCAGTGCCAGCGCCAGCCACGCTGCCATGCCACTCTGAATTGTAAAGGAAAAAATGGAAAAATGTCACACTTGATAGTAATCTTGCTCCATTGGCCACAGCCAATTTGAATAATCTAGTCATGGTGCGTTGTTTCCGTGCCCACAGATGTGTACCTGCATAATGCATATACATGTGTGCATGCGTGCCTCTGGGGTTTGTTGAGCAGAATTAGGTTGTCCTGGTTTTTCGGTCGTCTTCTGCGCTTTTCTTCCTGTAGCCGATTTGATCTGTCTCCTCTGACAGCCAACACAGCTGCTGTCGGCAGATGGGTTTCACCTTCTCTCTCACATTATACAAACAAACATGGCCACCGGCTGCCTCCCCGCAGCTCACACACACAGCTCGTCTCTCTCTCAGAGGGACTTGCACCAGGACACTGTGCCTTCCCCAGAACTCCACACAGAGAGACAGGAACTTATACCAAAATTGCTTCAGTGACCCAGCGGGACAAAACACAGGGACCATCTGGAGTGGACCGGGTTCATCATGTTTAGGTTTTGATGTTGATGCAACTCACAGCCGGTTCACATTGGCAGGTAATAAGTCAGTAACGTCACCCCAGGATTGTCACTTGAAGGGCACTCCTGTTAGACACTGTCCAACTTCTGATTGGATAATATCTAAGATATACTGATGATGTGTTTAAAATAGGAACTGCTGGTATATATACACACACAAGTTCATAAGCTTCTCTTCTATGATACTTTTGGAAAGCCAGTAAGAACATAATGTTCAGAGACTAGAGGCTGGGGATCTCAGATCCTTTTGGTCAGAGGAAGCTACTAAGAACCATGAGGAGAGGAACCAAGACTCAAAAGAAAACTTGTTAAAACAATGAGGAATGAGGTAGAACCACTGAGAAGAGCCAGTACTCTTAAGGAAGAACCTGTGGGAAGAGCCGAGACTGTGGGAGAACATCCTAATGGCATAAGGAAGAACCATGAAGAGAAGCCAAGACTCAAAAGGAGTACCTCTCTAAGAGCATGAGAAAGAAACATTCAGTGGAACCAAGACTCAAATGGAGAACCTCTCCAAAAGCATGAGGTAGAACAGTTCCTGAATTTCCCTCTGGGATTATTAAAGCATATATATATATATTTAGAGGAAACAGAACAAGGACAGGGACAACGTTCCTAGCAACATAAGGAACAGCCACTAAGTTGAACGAAGAAACAATGAAAAAACTAGAACCACTGAAAGAAACCCTGACTCAAAATGAGAACCTTTTAAGAACATTGGGAAGAACCACTGAAACGAACCGAGACTAAAAATGTAAAACAACATCAAAGCACAATAAAGATCCACTGAGAAGAACCAGTTAGGGTGGTGGGTCATTCTCGGCACTGTAGTCACACTAATGTGGTGGTGGTGTGCTAGTGTGTGTCGTGCTGGTATGAGTGGATCAGACACAGCAGTGCTGCTGCTGGAGTGTTTAACAATGTGTCCACTCACTGTCCACTCTATTAGACACTCCTACTACTTGCTGGTCCATCTTGTAGATGTAAAGTCAGAGACAGTAGCTCATCTGCTGCTGCACAGTTTGTGTTCCTCTAGTTCTTCATCACTGGACACAGGACGCCGCCCACAGGACGCCGTCCACAGGACGCTGTCCACAGGATGCTGCCCACAGGACACAGCAATGCTAAGAATGACCCACCTCCCTAATAGTATCTGCTCTGTGGGGGTCCTGTGGGGGTCCTGATCATTAAAGAACAGAGTAATAAAGTATACAGAGAATCAGATGAACTACAGTCTGTAAGTGGAGCTCCTGTATGGTCAGTGGAGCTGATACAGTGGTCAGTGAGTGGAGGTCCTGTATGGTCAGTGGAGCTGATACAGTGGACAGTGAGTGGAGGTCCTGTATGGTCAGTGGAGCTGATACAGTGGTCAGTGAGTGTAGGTCCTGTATGGTCAGTGGAGCTGATACAGTGGTCAGTGAGTGTAGGTCCTGTATGGTCAGTGGAGCTGATACAGTGGTCAGTGAGTGGAGGTCCTGTATGGTCAGTGGAGCTGATACAGTGGACAGTGAGTATAGATACAAGGACGTGGTTTTAATGGTTTATATGTGTGTGTGTGTGTGTATATATATATATATATATATATATATATATATATATATATATATATATATATATTTATATTTATAAACCATTGAAACCATGTCCTTATTATAATACGTCCTTATCATATATAAGCCTTACTGAGCTTATAAAAGCCCCTGGGGGGAGATACAATCAATGGTGGAACATAACTAGAACAGCAGATAAAGAACATGGTACAACATTGTTATGCATGTTCGAGAGAACAGCTGATTGATCTTCCCTCCGCTCGCCCATCATTAAACCTTCACCAACCCAAAGTGAAACCTGTTCCATCAGAAACCACCCCAACCAGCGTTAACTCTTTAATCTGCTCTGAAACTACTGCTGCCCTTCAGGAGTCACGCCAAGGTCACTCCAGCCAATTAATCACCTGCTTTTAATTTGTTTCAACCCCTTCGGCTCAGACCGAGCCCGAAACAGCCTCCCGCTCAGAGAAATCCAGCCGAGTCTGGAGCGAGGCACTGTAAATTCTTCATCTTTAATCCCACTTGATAAGTACAGAACTTTCACATTAGTTTTATAGCGGTTTCTGAATAATAACACCACAGTCTTCTCACTTTTCATCCATTATGTGTAAGAACATTCGCTCTGATGAAGTATTGATTGGGGAAATTGCTTGAGGGTCTAAATACTAGACTGATTGGAGTTAATAGTAAATGTAATTGCCGCGTCTACACCGCACTGCTGCTGATGTGAGATGTTTACATTGGAGCTCATATGGAGCTTGTGGCACCTTGTTCTGCTCAGGGTTTGGTGGACACCACCCAAAACATTGCTGTTGTAGGCTTAATTTAACCAGTTTATAGATTCTATACTCTGTTGAACTGCTGCTTCAGTAGTCCAGAGAAACCAGCTTTAAACTCAGATCTTTCCAGGAGAGCTCTAGAATTAAACATTGCTGTGAAATGACCACGACTGGCAGATTGGACTGATTGTATGATTCTTCTATGATTCTTCATTAGCTGTGGATATTAAACATTCCTACACTGCTGTCTGGATAGATTTAGTTGGTGGACAATACACTCACGCCAGCACAACACACACTAACACACACTCTTGCTTCCTCTCAGTGGATCTTCATTGTGTTTTGATGGAGCTTCTTCTTCCTAATGTTCTTAGAAAGGTTCTAATTTAAAGTCAGGCTTTCTCTCAGTGGTTCTTCCTGATGTTTTTAGATAGTTTCTCCTTTAAGTCGTGGTTCATCTCAGTGGTTGTTCCTCATGCTTTCTCCCTTTGGTTCCTCTGAATGGTTCTTCCCCATGCTTTTAGAGAGGTTCTCCTTTTGAGTCTTGGTTCCTCTGAATGGTTCTTCCTCATGCTTTTAGAGAGGTTCTCCTTTTGAGTCTTGGTTTTAAGGAGGTTCGTCTCTTGGGTCTCTGTTCCTCTGAATGATTCTTCCACATGCTTTAAGAGAGGTTCTCATTTTGAATCTTGGTTCCTCTGAATGGTTCTTCCTCATGCTTTTAGAGAGGTTCTCCTTTTGAGTCTTGGTTTTAAGGAGGTTCTTCTTTTGGGTCTTTGTTCCTCTGAATGATTCTTCCACATGCTTTAAGAGGGGTTCTCATTTTGAGTCCTGGTTCCTCTGAATGGTTCTTCCTCATGCTTTTAGAGAGGTTCTCATTTTGAGTCTTGGTTCCTCTAAATGGTTCTTCATGCTTTTAGAGAGGTTCTCATTTTCTGTCTTGGTTCCTCTAAATGGTTCTTTCTCATGCTTTTAGAGAGGTTCTCCTTTTGAGTCTTGGTTCCTCTGAATGGTTCTTCCTCATGCTTTTAGAGAAGTTCTCCTTTTGAGTCTTGGTTTTAAGGAGGTTCTTCTTTTGGGTATCTGTTCCTCTGAATGATTCTTCCACATGCTTTAAGAGAGGTTCTCATTTTGAGTCCTGGTTCCTCTGAATGGTTCTTCCTCATGCTTTTAGAGAGGTTCTCATTTTGAGTCTTGGTTCCTCTAAATGGTTCTTCATGCTTTTAGAGAGGTTCTCATTGTCTGTCTTGGTTCCTCTAAATGGTTCTTTCTCATGCTTTTAGAGAGGTTCTCCTTTTGAGTCTTGGTTTTAAGGAGGTTCTTCTTTTGCGTCTCTGTTCCTCTGAATGATTCTTCCACATGCTTTAAGAGAGGTTCTCATTTTGAGTCCTGGTTCCTCTGAATGGTTCTTCCTCATGCTTTTAGAGAGGTTCTCATTTTGAGTCTTGGTTTTAAGGAGGTTCTTCTTTTGGGTCTCCGTTCCTCTGAATGTTTCTTCTACATGCTTTAAGAGAGGTTCTACTTTTGGGTCTTGGTTCCTCTGAATGGTTCTTCCTCATACTTTTAGAGAGGTTGACACATAAACACTTTGTTTTACATTCAGTTACATCTCTGTTAACCTGTTAGTGAACTCAGACTCAAACACACACACAGTCCACCATCTTCATTAGTTGTGGATATTAAATATTCCTAGTCATGTCATGTGCACTGTGCATAAGCCACACCCTCATGTCTGTTAAATATGCTAATGATGTTATGCATAGTTCATGTATACTGACTGGAGAGCTGCTTTAAGATCAACTCTATTAAACAGAGAGTCCTTCATATGATCCATTTGGAGAATTTGGTAAGAGCTGCTTAATCTTAAAATCTGTCAATGAGTTCATGTTGGCCACACTGAAGCTTCTCAGCATGTAGGACTGGAGTTTACACTAAACTGTTAGAATGCTTTTACTGATTTGGTTAATCTGAATACAAATAAAATGTTTTTTCATCCAAACAATGAGAAAAATATAAAACTCTACATATTTCTGTGTTAGCTAGATCAGATATTTTAAAGCCACAATACTGTGTTTCAGCCTCAAAGAGTCAAATATTCAATAGTAAACCAAGAAATTATAAACACCAACCTTGTACTTTCACTAACTGGCCACTTTATTGGAAACACCCTTCCTGTTCGTCCACTAACTGGCCACTTTATTGGAAACACCCTTCCTGTTCTTCCACTAACTGGTCACTTTATTGGAAACACCCTTCCTGTTCGTCCACTAACTGGCCACTTTATTGGAAACACCCTTCCTGTTCTTCCACTAACTGGTCACTTTATTGGAAACACCCTTCCTGTTCGTCCACTAACTGGCCACTTTATTGGAAACACCCTTCCTGTTCGTCCACTAACTGGCCACTTTATTGGAAACACCCTTCCTGTTCTTCCACTAACTGACCACCTTATTGAAAACACAAACCTTGTACTTCCACAATCTGGCCACTTTATTAGAAACACCCATCTCGTAGTTCCACTAACTGACCACTTTATTGAAAAGACCCATCTTGTACTTCCACTAACTGGCCACTTTATTGGAAACACCCATCTTGTACTTCCACTAACTAGCCACTTTATTGGAAACACCGATATTGTATTTTCACTAAATGGCCACTTTATTAGAAACACCCACCTTGTACTTCCACTAACTGGCCACTTTATTAGAAACACCCATCTTGTGTTTTTACTAAATGGCCACTTTATTAGAAACACCTTTATTGCATTTTCACTAAATGGCCACTTTATTAGAAACACCCACCTTGTACTTCCACTAACTGGCCACTTTATTGGAAATACCCATCTTGTAGTTCCATTAACTGGCCACTTTATTAGAAACACCTTTATTGCATTTTCATTAAATGGCGACTTTATTGGAAACACCCACCTTGTACTTCCACTAACTGGCCACTTTATTGGAAATACCCATCTTGTAGTTCCATTAACTGGCCACTTTATTGGAAACACCCTTCCTGTTCTTCCACTAACTGGTCACTTTATTGGAAACACCCTTCCTGTTCGTCCACTAACTGGCCACTTTATTGGAAACACCCTTCCTGTTCGTCCACTAACTGGCCACTTTATTGGAAACACCCTTCCTGTTCTTCCACTAACTGACCACCTTATTGAAAACACAAACCTTGTACTTCCACAATCTGGCCACTTTATTAGAAACACCCATCTCGTAGTTCCACTAACTGACCACTTTATTGAAAAGACCCATCTTGTACTTCCACTAACTGGCCACTTTATTGGAAACACCCATCTTGTACTTCCACTAACTGGCCACTTTATTGGAAACACCCTTCCTGTTCATCCACTAACTGGCCACTTTATTGGAAACACCCTTCCTGTTCGTCCACTAACCGGCCACTTTATTGGAAACACCCTTCCTGTTCTTCCACTAACTGGTCACTTTATTGGAAACACCCTTCCTGTTCGTCCACTAACTGGCCACTTTATTGGAAACACCCTTCCTGTTCTTCCACTAACTGGCCACTTTATTGGAAACACCCTTCCTGTTCGTCCACTAACTGGCCACTTTATTGGAAACACCCTTCCTGTTCTTCCACTAACTGGTCACTTTATTGGAAACACCCTTCCTGTTCGTCCACTAACTGGCCACTTTATTGGAAACACCCTTCCTGTTCGTCCACTAACTGGCCACTTTATTGAAAACACAAACCTTGTACTTCCACAATCTGGCCACTTTATTAGAAACACCCATCTCGTAGTTCCACTATCTGACCACTTTATTGAAAAGACCCATCTTGTACTTCCACTAACTGGCCACTTTATTGGAAACACCCATCTTGTACTTCCACTAACTGGCCACTTTATTGGAAACACCTATATTGTATTTTCACTAAATGGCCACTTTATTAGAAACACCCACCTTGTACTTCCACTAACTGGCCACTTTATTAGAAACACCCATCTTGTGTTTTTACTAAATGTCCACTTTATTAGAAACACCTTTATTGCATTTTCACTAAATGGCCACTTTATTAGAAACACCCACCTTGTACTTCCACTAACTGGCCACTTTATTGGAAATACCCATCTTGTAGTTCCATTAACTGGCCACTTTATTAGAAACACCTTTATTGCATTTTCACTAAATGGCGACTTTATTGGAAACACCCACCTTGTACTTCCACTAACTGGCCACTTTATTGGAAATACCCATCTTGTAGTTCCATTAACTGGCCACTTTATTGGAAACTCCCTACTTGTACAAACTGGCCACTTTATTAGAAACACTCACCTTGTGCTTCCACAAATTGGCCACGAACACATTTCCTGTTGGGGACAGTCCACCAGGTCTTCCGGGTGGTTGTTAGGAGTCTCGTTTTCTCCAGCTTTTAATGAGTTCTGGAAGTGAGGCGGGGTCTCTACGAGGCACTGTACTCATGTTGGAATTATATGTTAGGAAAGTTATGTGAACCTCTAGATCTCAGAGTTTTGTAATGCTCCTGGGTGGAAGCAGCCAGCACCGCTGCCTCCACGTTCAAAAGAGCTGAAGAAGACGAAATAGGAGATGGGGGGGGGGGGGGGGGGGGGGGGGCAGAAATCTTTAAGAAAGGTAAGCAGTGAGCTAATCCCAGCAGAACGCCGAGCAGCCAGCGTGGACAAGATGTAACAATTCAAAAACGCACACAGAGAGAGATTTAATTGAAGTTTTTTAGAAATCAATAGTGCGGCTTCAGTCCATTTCATCCAGCGGACGGTAAGTGAATTTCAACTCGAGAGATGAATGGAGGGACAAGAGGAAAGATAGAGGGAAAAAGAAAATGAGAGAGAAAGAGGAATGTGAGCTCAGTGCAGCTTTTACCTGCAGCACCATCCAAATACGTGGAAGCATCTGTCTAATAACCTTTCATGTCTGATATACATCGAGTTGTACGAGGACATCAAAGCACATCATCACTGATCAGACAAACGGCAACTTTACAGGAGAGGCCAAAATGTTCTTCACTTTTAATGCAAGTCAATGGAACCAGAATTGTTTACGAGCTGATTTGGAGCGTTTCTATTGGTCCATTCATCAGGAAATGTTCTGACAATGTAAACAGCAGCTGCTGTGTTCGAATGATACACAAAAAAATAAATAAACAAAAATGAAGATTTTTCTTTTAGCAGTGATGGTATATCAGCAGCTTTGTTCAGTTCACAAATAATATATCAGTTAAAGTGCATTACAAGAAGGAAACAGGACGGTTACACAGCTCAAGCATTGCAAGGAATGAGGGATGAATAAACTACAAGTAGACGAGTGCAGGTCAGAGTGAGTACAGGCAGGTTGGAGGCTGTAGGTTCAATGGAACCTCAATGTTTGGGCTCAGCCAAAAATGAATGGGACTCTATGGGGAGGTACACGACCCAACAGTAGCCTCTGAGAGTCTTTCTATACTATAGGTCAGCAGGGGGAGCCAGTCCAACCTTTCTATCTGGGCATTATGCAGGATGGTGATGATGTGGAGTGTGGGCGCTCCCCAGCCCAATAAAGGGTCTTCACCTGCCTGTGTGTTCCCTCTGGAGGATAGGGCAAATACCTAACCACCCAGTAGCACCTCTCTCCCCGCAAGCGTACGCCCCACCAAGCATCCATCACAATGTGTTGCTTTATTTTGGGTCTGTCTCAAACCCTAGTGAGTGTGTAAGTAGGCTGTCTAGGTAGTGAGTGTGTAAGTAGGCTGTCTAGGTAGTGAGTGTGTAAGTAGGCTGTCTATGTAGTGAGTGTGTAAGTAGGCTGTCTAGGTAGTGAGTGTGTAAAGTAGGCTGTCTAGGTAGTGAGTGTGTAAGTAGGCTGTCTATGTAGTTGAGTGTGTAAGTAGGCTGTCTAGGTAGTGAGTGTGTAAGTAGGCTGTCTAGGTAGTGAGTGTGTAAGTAGGCTGTCTATGTAGTGAGTGTGTAAGTAGGCTGTCTAGGTAGTGAGTGTGTAAGCAGGCTGTCTAGGTAGTGAGTGTGTAAGTAAGGCTGTCTAGGTAGTGAGTGTGTAAGTAGGCTGTCTAGGTAGTGAGTGTGTAAGTAGGCTGTCTAGGTAGTGAGTGTGTAAACAGATTACTGAGATGCTCTAGTTAGAGAGAGACTGCGTCACGGCTTGTTCCCGCCCACTGCAGCACGCCACCGGTGGTTTAGCTGGTTGCTAAGCTACCGGCCGGCATCCAAAACAATAGCCCGAGACTTAAAATAAAATCTGCTAGCATAAATGCTAATGTCTGGAGTATAAAGTGTAAATGGTGAAGGACTCGTTACAGAGTTGATAATAAAATACTGTTTTGTGTGATTATATGACCAGAAACACATTAAAACTCCAGAGAATCAAAATAACTCACATTTTAAAACCACTTCTCTGCTCCTAGATTAGCCTGCACTGCATCATGGGATTGTTTTAGCGGCTGAGGAAGAGTTCAATACTTCTTTAAAATCAGGTGTAAATAAGGTTCCTCAGTAGACAGCATGTTTAAGGTATGTAAGAATCGGGACAGTCTACATGTCGGGAGCGCATACTATGATGTAACATGCTGCCTATGTAGGAGCTCAGTAGGATTTGAGACACACCCTATAAATATTTGATGTAGCGAGTTTGGGTTGTCGGCTCTGCTGTTACCCGGGTCATACCCACTACCTACCTAGCCTACCTAGCCTCAGACTAGTTGACTAACCTCCACCACAGATTATACTGAAATGAACATGGACTCTAACTCGTTACCACTGAATTATCACCTTCATTACCATCATCATTACTCTCACTGCTCTTCATTTGTACTACTAGTCCAGTACAGTATCACTGAGATGAACTCACATGTTTATTTTGGCAAAGTGTTTTACGTTGGATGGCCTTCCGGACACAACCCTCACCATTTACCCGGGACCAGCACAAAACATACACTGGCCTGTTTTCCCTAGTGACTGGGTTTTGTATGGTGGTGTAGTGGTTAGTACGGTGGTGTAATGGTTAGTACGGTGGTGTAGTGGTTAGTATGGTGGTGTAGTGGTCAGTATGGTGGTGTAGTGGTTAGTACGGTGGTGTAGTGGTTAGTATGGTGGTGTAGTGTTAGTATGGTGGTGTAGTGGTTAGTACGGTTGGTGTAGTGGTTAGTACAGTGGTGTAGTGGTTAGTATGGTGGTGTAGTGGTTAGTACGGTGGTGTAGTGGTTAGTACGGTGGTGTAGTGGTTAGTACGGTGGTGTAGTGGTTAGTATGGGTGTTGTAGTGGTTAGTACGGTGGTGTAGTGGTCAGTACGGTGGTGTAGTGGTTAGTATGGTGGTGTAGTGGTTAGTATGGTGGTGTAGTGGTTAGTATGGTGGTGTAGTGGTTAGATAAGGTGGTGTAGTGGTTAGTACGGTGGTGTAGTGCGTTAGTACGGTGGTGTAGTGGTCAGTACGGTGGTGTAGTGGTCAGTACGGTGGTGTAGTGGTCAGTAAGGTGGTGTAGTGGTTAGTATGGTGGGTGTAGTGGTTAGTATGGTGGTGTAGTGGTTTAGTATGATGGTGTAGTGGTCTAGTATGGTGGTTGTAGTGGTTAGTATGGTGGTGTAGTGGTTAGTATGATGGTGTAGTGGTTAGTAAGGTGGTGTAGTGGTCAGTACGATGGTGTAGTGGTTAGTACGGTGGTGTAGTGGTTTGTATGGTGGTGTAGCGGTTAGTATGGTGGGTGTAGTGGTTAGTATGGTGGTGTAGTGGTTAGTATGGTGGTGTGTACGAGGTATGTACGGTGGTGTAATGGTTAGTATGGTGGTGTAGTGGTTAGTACGGTGGTGTAGTGGTTAGTTATGGTGGTGTAGTGGTTTAGTACGGTGGTGTAGTGGTTAGTATGGTGGTGTAGTGGTCAGTATGGTGGTGTACGTGGTTAGTTTGGTGGTTGTAGTGGTCAGTACGATGGTGTAGTGGTTAGTATGGTGGTGTAGTGGTTAGTACGGTGGTGTTAGTGTCAGTACGGTGGTGTAGTGGTTAGTATGGTGGTGTAGTGGTTAGTATGGTGGTGTAGTGGTTTGTATGGTGGTGTAGTGGTTAGTATGGTGGTGTAGTGGTTAGTATGATGGTGTAGTGGTTAGTATGGTGGTGTAGTGGTCAGTACGATGGTGTAGTGGTTAGTATGGTGGTGTAGTGGTTAGTACGGTGGTGTAGTGGTCAGTACGGTGGTGTAGTGGTTAGTATGGTGGTGTAGTGGTTAGTATGGTGGTGTAGTGGTTTGTATGGTGGTGTAGTGGTTAGTATGGTGGTGTAGTGGTTAGTATGATGGTGTAGTGGTAGTATGGTGGTGTAGTGGTTAGTACGGTGGTGGTAGTGGTCAGTACGGTGGTGTAGTGGTTAGTATGGTGGTGTAGTGGTTAGTATGGTGGTGTAGTGGTAGTATGGTGGTGTAGGGGTTAGTATGGTAGTGTAGTGGTTAGTATGGTGGTGTAGTGGTTAGTATGGTGGTGTAGTGGTCAGTACAATGGTGTAGTGGTTAGTACGGTGGTGTAGTGGTTAGTACGGTGGTGTAGTGGTCAGTACGATGGTGTAGTGGTTAGTATGGTGGTGTAGTGGTTAGTATGGTGGTGTAGTGGTCAGTACGATGGTGTAGTGGTTAGTACGGGTGGTGTAGTGGTTAGTATGGTGGTGTAGTTGTTAGTATGGTAGTGTAGTGGTTATATGGTGGTGTAGTGGTCAGTACGATGGTGTAGGGTTAGTACGGTGGTGTAGTGGTTAGTATGGTGGTGTAGTTGTTAGTATGGGTGGTGTAGTGGTTAGTATGGTGGTGTAGTGGTTAGTACGATGGTGTAGTGGTTAGTACGGTGGTGTAGTGGTCAGTACGATGGTGTAGTGGTTAGTATGGTGGTGTAGTGGTTAGTATGGTGGTGTAGTGGTCAGTACGATGGTGTAGTGGTTAGTACGGTGGTGTAGTGGTTAGTATGGTGGTGTAGTTGTTAGTATGGTGGTGTAGTTGTTAGTATGGTGGTGTAGTGGTTAGTATGGTGGTGTAGTGGTTAGTATGGTGGTGTAGTGGTTAGTATGGTGGTGTAGTTGTTAGTATGGTGGTGTAGTGGTTAGTACGGTGGTGTAGTGGTTAGTATGGTGGTGTAGTTGTTAGTATGGTGGTGTAGTTGTTAGTATGGTGGTGTAGTGGTTAGTATGGTGGTGTAGTTGTTAGTATGGTGGTGTAGTGGTTAGTATGGTGGTGTAGTGGTTAGTATGGTGGTGTAGTGGTCAGTACGGTGGTGTAGTGGTTAGTACGGTGGTGTAGTGGTTAGTATGGTTGTGTAGTGGTTAGTACGATGGATGTAGTGGTTAGTATGGTGGTGTAGTGGTTAGTACGGTGGTGTAGTGGTCAGTACGGTGGTGTAGTGGTTAGTACTGGTGGTGTAGGGTTAGTATGGTGGTGTAGTGGTTAGTATGGTGGTGTGAGTGGTTAGTATGTGGTGTAGTGGTTAGTACTGGTGGTGTAGTGGTCAGTACGGTCGGTGTAGTGGTTAGTACGGTGGTGTAGTGGTTTGTATGGTGGTTGTAGTGGTTAGTATGGTAGGTGTAGTGGTTAGTATGGTGGTGTAGTGGTTAGTATTGTGGTGTAGTGGTCAGTATGTGGTGTAGTGGTTAGTATGGTGGTGTAGTGGTTAGTATGGTGTGTAGTTGTCAGTAAGGTGGTGTAGTGGTTAGTATGGTGGTGTAGTGGTTAGTATGGTGGTGTAAGTGGTCAGTATGGTGGTGTAGTGGTTAGTACGGTGGTTGTAGTGGTTAGTACGGTGGTGTAGTGGTTCAGTACGGTGGTGTAGTGGTTAGTACGGTGGTGTAGTGGTTAGTATGGTGGTGTAGTGGTTAGTATGGTGGTGTAGTGGTTAGTATGGTGGTGTAGTGGTTAGTATGGTAGTGTAGTGGTTAGTATGGTGGTGTAGTGGTTAGTATGGTGGTGTAGTGGTCAGTACGATGGTGTAGTGGTTAGTACGGTGGTGTAGTGGTTAGTATGGTAGTGTAGTGGTTAGTATGGTGGTGTAGTGGTTAGTATGGTGGTGTAGTGGTCAGTACGATGGTGTAGTGGTTAGTACGGTGGTGTAGTGGTTAGTATGGTGGTGTAGTTGTTAGTATGGTGGTGTAGTGGTTAGTATGGTGGTGTAGTGGTTAGTATGGTAGTGTAGTGGTTAGCTGAAAGATGTGAGGGTGTGTATACTGGGTCAATTCACTTTGGACACTTACGTGTCTATAGAATTGTCTAGGCTAATAAGTTATACAGAGCTGATGGACTACAATCGTTCTATACATGTTCTATATACGTTCTATAAAGAGAGAGTGTTAGTAAATGTGTGTAGTTCAGGAGGCAGGAGTGAACTGCTCGTCTCTTTCTCTCCAGCTGAGACTGAAAAGTGTGAGATTATATTTAACAGTGCAGTGAAGTGGCTGCTCTGACGCACGTCCTGCTATGGGTCTCATTCAGCGGCTGCTCAGAAGCGACCGTCAGTGAAAACGCTGCTTTATGAACGGCCTTCCAGTCGATCCAAATTCAGACCCATAAAACTTAAAAGCTGAGCACTAACCATTACCAGCAGGACCCCCAGAGACCCCGACAGCTGGTCCTGGACGCAGATACGGTGAGGTCAGAAAAAAGAAACAGCTTTTTCATGAACTACTGAATGTGAAGCGAGCATCTCAGAGTGAGTGCTGAAACACACCTGGACACTTAGAGAAACACCGGCCTTGTACACCCACTTTGTGCTTCCACTAACTGGCCACTTTATTAGAAACACCCACTTTGTGCTTCCACTAATTGGCCACTTTATTAGAAACACCTATCTTGTGCTTCCACTAACTGGCCACTTTATTAAAAACACCTATCTTGTGCTTCCACTAACTGGCCATTTTATTAGAAACACCCACCTTGTGCTTCCACTAAGTGGCCACTTTATTAGAAACACCCACCTTGTACTTCCACTAACTGGCCACTTTATTAGAAACACCCACCTTGTGCTTCCACTAACTGGCCACTTTATTAGAAACACCAATATTGTCCTTCCACTAACTGGCCACTTTATTAGAAACACCCACCTTGTACTTCTACTAACTGGCCACTTTATTAGAAACACCCACCTTGTGCTTCAACTAACTGGCCACTTTATTAAAAACACCCACCTTGTGCCTCCATTACTTGGCCACTTTATTAGAAACACCTATCTTGTGCTTCCACGAACTGGCCACTTTATTAGAAACACCTATCTTGTGCTTCCACTAACTGGCCACTTTATTAGAAATTCTTACCTTGTGCTTCCAGTAACTGGCTACTTTATTAGAAACCCCTACCTTGTGCTTCCACTAACTGGCCACTTTATTAGAAACACTCACCTTGTGCCTCAATTACTTGGCCACTTTATTAGAAACACCCACCTTGTACTTCCACTAACTGGCCACTTTATTAGAAACACCCACCTTGTGCTTCCACTAACTGGCCACTTTATTAGAAACACCCACCTTGTGCTTCCACTAACTGGCCACTTTATTAGAAACACCCACCTTGTACTTCCACTAACTGGCAACTTTATTAGAAACACCCACCTTGTACTTCCACTAACTGGCCACTTTATTAGAAACCCCTACATTGTACTTCCACTAACTGGCCACTTTATTAGAAACACACACCTTGTGCGTCCATTACTTGGCCACTTTATTGGAAACATCTAACTTGTGCTTTCACTAACCGGCCACTTCATTAGAAACACACACCTTGTAATTACACTTACTGGCCACTTTATTTGAAACATCTAACTTCTGTTTCCACTAACTTATTAGAAACACAAACCTCGTACATTCACAAACTGTCCACTTTATTGGAAACACCTGCCTTATGCTTCCACAAATACAGACCTTTTATGAATTATCTAAGCCACCAGTGAAGCTACATGTGTCTTCTGAGTTTATATGATTGTTGATGATTTGAAAAAGTTTTCTTTTGGCACTATTTAATCTCTTAGCGCCCTGTACGTATCCCTCCACCATTACCAGCGTCTCGGAATCAGACAGTGTATTTATAACATCTACTGTAAGAACTTTCTGTGAGGAGCTTTTAAAGGTGGACGTCTGGTTCCATTCACTAACACTGTGACCGTAGTTACTACAGCAAGCATTTAAACCCTGGACCTCCATAAAGCCTGTTAGAGTATACGGGGGTGAGAGATTAATACATTCATAAACCGCTAACAGCTACGGTACACTGAGAGCTGCTCTCGTTAAAAGACCCTCCAGAGGAAAGGGAACTGAAGGGGGACCCCCAGGCAACCCGGGGGTCAGTGTTTCTGGTCAAGGACAAAGCAGCAGCACTTAGTAAGCAGAAACTTTCCAAACCGCAACTCTGCAGCTTCCCAGCTTTCAGATTCCTCCATCATCACCAACACTGTTCCTTCATCCCTTCATTTCCTTATCATCACCAACACTGTTCCTTCATCCCTTCATTCCTTTATCATCACCAACACTGTTCCTTCATCCCTTCATTCCTTTATCACCACCAACACTGTTCCTTCATTCCTTCATTTCTTTATCATCACCACACTGTTCCTTCATCCCTTCATTCCTTTATCATCACCAACACTGTTCCTTCATCCCTTCATTCCTTTATCATCACCAACACTGTTCCTTCCATCCCTTCATTCCTTTATCATCACCAACACTGTTCCTTCATCCCTTCATTGACTTATCATCACCAACACTGTTCCTTCATCCCTTCATTCCTTTATCATCACCAACACTGTTCCTTCATCCCTTCATTCCTTTATCATCACCAACACTGTTCCTCCATCCCTTCATTCCTTTATCATCACCAACACTGTTCCTTCATCCCTTCATTGACTTATCATTACCAACACTGTGCCTTCATCCCTTCATTCCTTTATCATCACCAACACTGTTCCTTCATCCCTTCATTCCTTTATCATCACCAACACTGTTCCTTCATCCCTTCATTCCTTTATCATCACCAACACTGTTCCTTCATTCCTTTATCATCACCAACACTCTTCCTTCATCCCTTCATTCCTTTATCAGCACCAACACTGTTCCTCCATCCCTTCATTCCTTTATCATCACCAACACTGTTCCTTCATCCCTTCATTCCTTTATCATCACCAACACTGTTCCTTCATCCCTTCATTCCTTTATCATCACCAACACTGTTCCTTCATCCCTTCATTCCTTTATCATCACCAACACTGTTCCTTCATCCCTTCATTCCTCTATCATCACCAACACTGTTCCTGCATCCCTTCATTCCTCTATCATCACCAACACTGTTCCTTCATCCCTTCATTCCTTTATCATCACCAACACTGTTCCTCCATCCCTTCATTCCTTTATCACCAACACTGTTCCTTCATTCCTTCATTCATTTATCATCACCAACACTGTTCCTTCATCCCTTCATTCATTTATCATCACCAACACTGTTCCTTCATCCCTTCATTCCTTTATCATCACCAACACTGTTCCTTCATCCCTTCATTCCTTTATCATCACCAACACTGTTCCTGCATCCCTTCATTCCTCTATCATCACCAACACTGTTCCTGCATCCCTTCATTCCTTTATCATCACCAACACTGTTCCTGCATCCTTTCATTCCTTTATCATCACCAACACTGTTCCTTCATCCCTTCATTCCTTTATCATCACCAACACTGTTCCTTCATCCCTTCATTCCTCTATCATCACCAACACTGTTCCTTCATCCCTTCATTCCTCTATCATCACCAACACTGTTCCTTCATCCCTTCATTCCTTTATCATCACCAACACTGTTCCTTCATCCCTTCATTCCTCTATCATCACCAACACTGTTCCTTCATCCCTTCATTCCTCTATCATCACCAACACTGTTCCTTCATCCCTTCATTCCTTTATCATCACCAACACTGTTCATTTATCATCACCAACACTGTTCTTCATCCCTTCATTTCTTTATCATCACCAACACTGTTCCTTCATCCCTTCATTCCTTTATCATCACCAACACTGTTCCTTCATCCCTTCATTCATTTATCATCACCAACACTGTTCTTCATCCCTTCATCTCTTTATCATCACCAACACTGTTCCTTCATCCCTTCATTGACTTATCATCACCAACACTGTCCCTTCATCTCTTCATTCCTTTATCATCACCAACACTGTCCCTTCATCCCTTCATTCCTTTATCATCACCAACACTGTTCCTTCATCCCTTCATTCATCTGACTTCATTGACTTATCATCACCAACACTGTCCCTTCATCTCTTCATTCCTTTATCATCACCAACACTGTCCCTTCATCCCTTCATTCCTTTATCATCACCAACACTGTTCCTTCATCCCTTCATTGACTTATCATCACCAACACTGTCCCTTCATTGACTTATCATCACCAACTGTTCCTTCATCCCTTCATTCCTTTATCATCACCAACACTGTTCCTTCATCCCTTCATTCCTTTATCAACACCAACACTGTTCCTTCATCCCTTCATTGACTTATCATCACCAACACTGTCCCTTCATTGACTTATCATCACCAACTGTTCCTTCATCCCTTCATTCCTTTATCATCACCAACACTGTTCCTTCATTCCTTTATCAACACCAACTGTTCCTTCATCCCTTCATTCCTTTATCAGCACCAACACTGTTCCTCCATCCCTTCATTCCTTTATCACCAACACTGTTCCTTTATCCCTTCATTCCTTTATCATCACCAACACTGTTCCTCCATCCCTTCATTCCTTTATCATCACCAACACAGTTCCTTCATCCTTTCATTCCTCTATCATCACCAACACTGATCTTTCATCCCTTCATTCCTTTATCATCACCAACACTGTTCTTTCATCCCTTCATTCCTTTATCAGCACCAACACTGTTCCTCCATCCCTTCATTCCTTTATCATCACCAACACTGTTCCTTCATCCCTTCATTCCTTTATCATCACCAACACTGTTCCTTCATCCCTTCATTCCTTTATCATCACCAACACTGTTCCATCATCCCTTCATTCCTTTATCATCACCAACACTGTTCCTTCATCCCTTCATTCCTCTATCATCACCAAAACTGTTCATGCATCCCTTCATTCCTCTATCATCACCAACACTGTTCTTCATCCCTTCATTCCTTTATCATCACCATCACTGTTCATTCATCATCACCATCACTGTTCATTTATCATCACCAACACTGTTCTTCATCCCCTCATTTCTTTATCATCACCAACACTGTTCCTTCATCGACTTATCATCACCAACACTGTCCCTTCATCCCTTCATTCCTTTATCATCACCAACACTGTTCCTTCATCCCTTCATTAACTTATCATCACCAACTGTTCCTTCATCCCTTCATTCCTTTATCATCACCAACACTGTTCCTTCACCCCTTCATTCCTTTATCAACACCAACACTGTTCCTTCATCCCTTCATTGACTTATCATCACCGACGCTGTTCCTTCATCCCTTCATAGACTTATCATCACCAACGCTGTTCCTTCATCCCTTCATTCCTTTATCAACACCAACACTGTTCCTTCATCCCTTCATTCCTTTATCAACACCAACACTGTTCCTTCATCCCTTCATTAACTTATCATCACCAACGCTGTTCCCTCCTTTTTTATATACCAGCCATCGCTGCGCTACAGCCGTTCCTGGTCCTGGAAGGGAAAACGCTCCAGGTGATTGTGGACTAACGGCACTGACCAGCTTCTCCAGTGGCGATTTGGGCAGCGAGCTGCTCCCGGACAGATGGAGGCCAAAGGGAAAGTGGATGGCAGTGCTGGCGCTGAAGCAGAGCATTATGGTCCCAGCTGACAATCAAACTCACAAAAAAGCCATTTGTCTAATTGGTGAATGACTGAGTTGGATAATCTAATAGTAGGCTGGATACGTTCCCGCAGGTATTTACCTTTTTAAAGCTAGTATTAAATCTCGCTCGTGGCTCTCCAGCCTCCTCAACTCTTCAAACATCTGTTGTGCTTCTCAGGAGGTTCAGAATGAATGGCTTAAATCTGGTTCTGAAACGTGCTCAGTTGTGTCTAACCAGCCGAACACCAAGAGATTTTATCATCGCAGACAAATTTCCAGTGTCGGAATAAAATCATGAGAGTCTTTCTAGAGTTCAGTCGTGCTCTCGTCATCTCCATCGTTTACTGTGAGGTGGTCAGTTACCCACCACTGAGTCTGTCTATCAGAAGCGCTGCCTGAGCAGGGCAAGAGGCATCATCAAGGACCCTTCTCACCCCAACCACAAACTTTTTACCCTCAGGAGCCTTCGTTCCCGCACCAACAGACTCAGGAGGAGCTTCTTCCCTGAGACTGTGACCCTGCTGAACCTTACACACTCATTTTAGCCTCATTATTGCACTCTCTGCACTGCACTGTCCTATTACTTTTGTACTGCTCATTTTTGCACATCTATCTTTGTAATTTCAATTTTTATTTATGTTCACAATTCTGTTCATATTACATTATTTATATCTGTAGTTATTGTTTACACGGTTACAACTTGTTCAACATATGCTGCTCTGTGCAATCATTACATTTCACTCCTTACTGTGTATGTATAGTCATTTATATTTTATATACCACCCCCTCATCTCACACTCTGTGTACACCTACATTCTATATATTTATTTATACACCAGCACACGTACAATAACCTCAAACTGTTAGTCATTTCTGTTTTGCACTTTATGTAAATAATAATGTATTCTATGCTTCTGGTTGGATGCTAACTGCAGTTCATTGGCTTTGTATCTGTACTCTGCACAATCACAGTAAAGTTGAATCTAATCTAATCTAATCTAATCTAATCTAATCTAATCTAATCTAATCTAATCAAGACTGCAGGTTTAAATCAGTTTCTTTCTCGTCCTTGCATTCTGATAAAATCAACCATGTTTAATATTATCTTAAGTCTGAAGTCTCGGCTCAAGCAAACAGTGGCGTCAACCAATAGGAGAGCTCTGTTCACCACCAAACGGGAAGCCGCGAGGCAGGTACAGGGACGTCTGACGGATAACGAAGTCAGACATGGAGGGGAGTTTGGCGAGGGTTTGGAAACTGAGGTTCTCCTGGACTGTACAAAAGGAGGAGAAACTGGTGGAGCTGTGGAGTGAGGTGTGGAGTGAGATGTGGAGTGAGGTGTGGAGTGAGATGTGGAGTGAGCTGTGGAGTGAGCAAGAGTGCCATGTCTTCACATTTATACCACGACAGAGTGGAAAATGAAAACAGGTGGACAGAAATCGCTGAGGACCTCGAGATCCCCGCTGACTACGGGGCTGAAGTTACAATTAGCCTAGCAGCTAACCATACGATATAGCTGAATATGCTAACTTCAATCATATCAATGGGAAATAATCTCAAGAGGAATCTAGTAGCAGTCTTAAACAGTGACTCTGAAAGACCCCCAGTCTTTGCAGAATCCTAGTCTGTGACTAGTCTGAGACTAAAAGTCTGTGATTAGATCTGAGAGGGCATCATACTCTAATCTATTAAATATCTTATCAGAGTCTTTTAAAAGTCTTCTAGTGTCTGGTCAGCATATAAGAGACAGGCTCTCAGGCTGGGGAGAGAAACACTGACTTGTGGGACTTGTGGTCCAGCAGGCCGTTGTCCAGGTCCAGTATGGCTGCAGCGTGGCTGAACAGACGGCTGCTGTAGGTGATGGCATTTTTCCGCAGGGTCAGCAGACTCTGGCAGAAGTTCTGACCCGTCTCCTCCAGCTCCCGAGTACCGGTCTGCAGACCCTGTACACAAAACACACACATTAACACATTAACTTCACAGCAAAATATGATATTTAGATCATCTTTAATCTACTCAGCATACACTGTATAGCTCATCTGTCTTCACTCGCATATGAACTGGAGTTACATCCCATTACATCAACATCACATTCCAGCAAAAGATCATACCAGCAGTGAAACATGGTGGTGGTAGTGTGATGGTCTGGTGCTGCTTTGCTTCTGCAGAACCTTAATGACTTGTTCTAACTCACAGAACCACAGATTCTAATCTCTGTCAGAGACTTTTGGAGGAGAATGTCCGCTAGTCAGTTTGAGACGAGCAGTTGGGTTATGCAGCAGTACAATGATTATGGAAGCAGGTCCACCTGGGAATGAACAGGAAGGTGGACTGGCCAGTTCAAAGTCCTGACCTGAATCCCATTGAGATGCTGCGGTGAGAGTTTAAACTGGCAGTTCAAGCTAAAAAATATAGCTTATTAAATCAATCCTGCAAAGAAGAGTCACCACACTTCCTCCACAGTGACGTAACAGACTCACCACAGGTTATCACAACCAGTTACTACTGTTCCACATGACTGATATGAATAAATCTTTAGTAAATGCAATAATCATTTAAAACCTGCATGTTGTGTTTATGGTATTCCTTATATTATATTATATTATATTATATTATATTATATTATATTATATTATATTATATTATATTATATTATATTACATTATATTGTTATGTTATATTATATTGTTATATGTTATATTATATATTGTTATATGTTATGTTATATTATGTTATGTTTGTTATATTATATTATGTTATATTATATTATATTATATTATATTGTTATGTTATATTATATTGTTATATGTTATATTATATTATGTTATGTTTGTTATATTATATTATGTTATTATTATTTTTACCGTCATTAAGAACAACTTATTTACAATGGCCTCCTGGAAAAAGGCAAAGCTTTTTGAGACACAAACACAAGAGTGTAAAAAAAAAAAAAAAATATATATATATATATATATATATATATATATATATATATATATATATATATATATATATATATATATATATAATTATATTACATTATATTACATTATGTCATATTATATTAAAGTTAATTGGATGATCTGAAACATTTAAAGTCAGAGTAAATATTAATATCCTTGGAAGTGAAATTCTCGCAGCTTTTTTCTAAATACCAAAATTTGACACCATTCAATTAAATTTAGAACTTATGGGATTATTTAACCCATTGCTGTCCTGTGATAATGTCTTTAGAGTCCAAAAATTTAGTTTAGATCAAAAAATGCTGCTGATAATTTTGTCTTTTTGAACTAAAAGTAATTTATCAGTCAATGTTGAGACGCCAGCTACACAGAATAACATCTAAAAACAGATCAAATCATCTTAGAATGAACAAACCACACAGAATAGCTCACACAGGCTCTTCCTCACGTCGTCTCCGACAAACTTCTTCAGCTTCTCACCTGAAAACCCCTCACCTGTAGGTTCTAGCGGCGCGGTGTAGACGCGGACTCACTCTGATGAGTTTTGGAACGTACGTGTGGAAGGTGCTGGAATTGTTTTCTAGCTGTTTGTGTTTATTTCAGCAGGCCTCCATCTGCGTACCTGCGGGTGCCGGTGCCGGTGAATAAACCAGCTAAGCTCAGTAAAGCCCTTTCTGTTTATCTGCTCTGAGAACACATGTGGTTTTGTCGTTTTTCGTGCCAGAGCAGATTTTTCTATAAAAGGTACCGCAGTCTGTGCCGAGTCGGTCTCGAGCATTAATCTGTAATGACACGCCTTGACTACCAGCTCTGAGCTGCACTGAACCAGAACTGATCATTAGAGCAAATCAATGAACTAACAGCCTCAAGATCCAACCAGCCAGTTAAACAACTAATCAGTGCCATACACTGTAAACCTGTAATAACACTGTTATATAGTGTAAGAGTTCAGTACTTAGACTGTAAACCTGTAATAAAACTGTTATATAGTGTAAGAGTTCAGTACTTAGACTGTAAACCTGTAATAAAACTGTTATATAGTGTAATAGTGAGAGTTCAGTACTCAGACTGTAAACCTGTAATAACACTGTTATGTAGTGTACTAGTGAGAGTTCAGTACTCAGAACTGTAAACCTGTAATAACACTGTTATATAGTGTAATAGTGAGTTCAGTACTCAGAACTGTAAACCTGTAATAACACTGTTATATAGTGTACTAGTGAGAGTTCAGTACTCAGAACTGTAAATCTGTAATAACACTGTTATATAGTGTACTAGTGAGAGTTCAGTACTCAGAACTGTAAACCTGTAATAACACTGTTATATAGTGTAATAGTGAGTTCAGTACTCAGAACTGTAAACCTGTAATAACACTGTTATATAGTGTACTAGTGAGAGTTCAGTACTCAGAACTGTAAACCTGTAGTAACACTGTAATTTAGAGTAATAGTGAGAGTTCAGTACTCAGTACTGTAAACCTGTAATAACACTGTTATATAGTGTAAGAGTGAGAGTTCAGTACTCAGACTGTAAACCTGTAATAATACTGTTATATAGTGTACTAGTGAGAGTTCAGTACTCAGAACTGTAAACCTGTAATAACGCTGTTATATAGTGTACTAGTGAGAGTTCAGTACTCAGAACTGTAAACCTGTAATAACACTGTAATTTAGAGTAATAGTGAGAGTTCAGTACTCAGAACTGTAGATATCCTGAACCTCAAACTCTGTTCTTCAGATACAAATCCTGCTTTTACAGAAGAGGGAGGATAAACGGGCCGAGCTCCAAATCCTACACGGTTACCTAACAGACTCGTTAGTCTCAGTTGAGTCTTGAGTCTCGAAGATGTGAGTCTGAATTGAGTCCTTAGTCTCTGAGGTGTATGTCCGAACTGAGTCTCTGAAATGTGAGTCTGAATTGAGTCTTGAGTCTCTGAGCCATGAGAACAAGTTGAGTCTTGAGTCTCTGCGGTGTATGTCGAACTGAGTCTCAAGTCTCTGAGATGTAAGTCTGAATTGAGTCTTGAGTCTCTAAAATGTGAGTCTGAGTTGAGTCCTTAGTCTCTGAGGTGAGAATTTAAATTTAGTCTTGAGTCTCTGAGATGAGAGTCTAAGTTAAGTTTTGAGTCTCTGAGGTGTACGTCTGAATTGAGTCTCAAGTCTCTGAAGTGTGAGTCCAAGTTTAGTCTTGAATCTCTGAAGAGTGAGTCCGAGTTGAGTCTTGAGTCTCTGATGTGTGAAAACAAGTTGAGTCTTGAGTGTTTGAAGTGTGAGTCCAAGTTGAGTCTTGAGTCTCTGATGTGTGAGTCTAAGTTGAGTCTTGAGTTTCTGAAGTGTGAGTCCAAGTTAAGTCTTGAGTCTCTGAGATGAGAGTCTAAGTTAAGTTTTGAGTCTCTGAGGTGAGAGTCTAAGTTAAGTTTTGAGTCTCTGAGGTGTGAGAACAAGTTAAGTGTTGAGTCTCAGAGGTGAGAGTCCAAGTTGAGTCTTGAGTCTCTGAAGGGTGAGGACAAGTTAACTGTTGAGTCTCAGAGGTGAGAGTCCAAGTTGAGTCTTGAGTCTCTGAGATGTGAGTCCAAGTTGAGTCTTGAGTCTCTGAGATGAGAGTCTAAGTTAAGTTTTGAGTCTCTGAGGTGTGAGGCCAAGTTGAGTCTTGAGTCTCTGAGATGAGAGTCTAAATTAAGTTTTGAGTCTCTGAGGTGTGAGAACAAATTGAATCTTGGGTCTCTGAGATGAGAGTCTAAGTTAAGTTTTGAGTCTCTGAGGTGTACGTCTGAATTGAGTCTCAAGTCTCTGAAGTGTGAGTACAAGTTTAGTCTTGAATTTCTGAAGAGTGAGTCCAAGTTGAGTCTTGAGTCTCTGATGTGTGAAAACAAGTTGAGTCTTGAGTCTCTGGTGTGTGAAAACAAGTTGAGTCTTGAGTCTCTGATGTTTAAAAACAAGTTGAGTCTTGAGTCTCTGGTGTGTGAAAACAAGTTGAGTCTTGAGTCTCTGGTGTGTGAAAACAAGTTGAGTCTTGAGTCTCTGGTGTGTAAAAACAAGTTGAGTCTTGAGTGTTTGAAGTGTGAGTCCAAGTTAAGTCTTGAGTCTCTGATGTGTGAGAACAAGTTGAGTTGTAAGTCTTTGAGGTGAGAGTCTGAGTTAAGTCTCGAGTCTCTGAGGTGTGAGGACAAGTTAAGTCTTGAGTCTCAGAGGTGAGAGTCCAAGTTGAATCTTTGAAGTGTTATTCTGAGTTGTGAGCTTTTAAGTTGTGAGATTCTAAATGTGAGTCTGAGTTATGTCTTAAATCCCTGAGGTGTGAGTCTGAGCTGAGTCTCTGAGATGAGAGTCTGAGTAGAGTCTTGAGTCTCTGAGGTGTGAGTCTGAGTTGAGTCCTTAGTCTCTGAGGTGTGAGGTTAAGTCGAGTCGAGTCACTGATAAACAATTCTTTAAAACTAGTAGTGTAATTCTAGTCTCTCTGATATTGAGTTTAAGCTCTACTTTAATATAAACATCTCAAAAACCTTTAGCCAGGATTTTATAACTACTGGTATTTATAATGTCTCATTTACTTCATTACCAACAACCCATGTGACTCCAGTACACCAGATTATAACTGTTTACAGATCAGTTTCCTTTAAAGAAGAATATTATCCTGAGATCAACTAATCTGGACTAAACTCAAACCCAATAATACTGGAGAAGTTTCGCTGAACCCAAACAAAACCCAACAGGAATTCCGTCTGGGGTGGATAAATATTTCACGCTCTGTTCTACACGCCGTGTCCTCCTCATCCTCTGATTGGACGGCAACAGTGAAGCCTTCTTATCCAGAAACCCGGACGCCACACAGGCTCGTTATCCGGTTCCGTTCCTACAGGCGTCTTTGATATTCAGATATATAATTAAGAACAATTTTAACTTTAATGTATACGTGACAGAGCGAAGGACGACTGCTATGCCAGACACTCAATAATTAATGAAGCGCATAAGAAAAAAACACTTCCTGACTGAACCGTTTCTTCATTTAATAATAATAATAATAATAATAATAATAGTAATAATAGTATTAATAATAATAGTAATAATAGTATTAATAATAATAGTAATAATAGTATTAATAATAATAGTAATAATAGTAATGAGGGAATCCGTGACAGTGAAAAAAGTGTCTGGTTTTTTAAATCCAGCTCCCAAAAGACTAGAATTCTAAATTTGAATTCAGACTGGAACACGTTCTGAAGTGTCTAAACTGCTGATATTTTCCATCAGAGGAAGAACTTCTGAACTTCTGAACCAAAATCAACTACTCCTCACTCTTTACCCCTCTCTCTCTCCTCTCCCTCGCTCTATCTCTCTCTCTTTCACTCTCTCTTTCACTCTCTCTTTCACTCTCTCTTTCACTCTCTCTCTCTCTCACTCTCTGTCTCTCATTTTCTCTTTACTCTAGTACACTGTCTTTTTCTCTCTCTGTTGAATTCTGATATGTACACCTCAGTGTCTCATTGGACAGTGTCTGACTGTGTGTGTGTGTGTGTGGCAAAGGTCAGAAACAGGTGTGTGTGTGTCAGAGAGAGAGAGAGAGAGAGAGAGAGAGCTGTT
>CM038713.1:2533431-2546532 GCA_021613375.1 Megaleporinus macrocephalus | reverse complement strand
CATTCATACATAACATGTACAGGTGTTGTTGGTTTGAAAACAACATCTGAAGAAAAAACTAGAGAGGTGGATTTCACAGTTAAACAACAAACAGAGCAGCGTGGGCGGGTTTGTCTGTGGATTAGAGGTCGAGGATCTGCTTGGAGTGAGTACAAATAAGAAACACCTGGGAAGGGGTCTCCAAACTTTTGACTGACAGCGTGAACCCTGCATGCCTTATTTGAATAGAGAAGGTAACCTCTGTGTTCAGCCTCTCCAGCGTCTCCCCCCATAATCTTATACGGGCTGTAATTAAAGTGCTGTATTAAGATTAATCACATACCGTAAGCATCTCTTTAATCAATCGGCAAGCATCAAATTACCGTCTCGGACATATGTTACACAAACCGGCTGTCACCGGTGTTTTTATTTTTTTTCCTGAGACCCAATTAAATTTCTGGAAATCGGATCAGTCATAATTCCATTTACTGCGGCAAAATAGGATTAACTGATCTATAATCTGCCTTTCAGCCGCGGCCATAAAAGACCTCGTCCAAACAGGGGCTAAACTCTCGCCCTGACCGCGACCGCCACGTCCTCATCACTGCCAGACCCTCACCACAGCGCAGACTTCTAATCAGCACGGCTCGTAAATAAAGTTAAACCCTAATAATTCACTTTACTGAGTTTACATGCTTAATTACATCACTGCTGGAGCGTTCACGGATCCTCAGTGACAAACATGAGAACCTCTAACTCTCAAAGTCTTTAATAATATAACCTCAAATAAGCAGCAGACAAATGTATCACTGTTCACAGTGGAGGTGAATGGAACCAGACGTCCACCTCTAAAAGCTCCTCACAGAAAGTTCTTACAGTAGATGTTATAAATACACTGTCTGATTCTGAGACGCTGTTTATGATAGTTTAGAGAAGATCTCAGTCTTAAACTCCATTCATGGTGGAGGGATACATGCAGGACGCTGTGAGGTTCAAATAGTCCCCAAAGAAAACCTAGTATTTTCAGATCTTCCACATTTTACCATCAACATCCAGATAAACTCAGAAGACATGAGTAGGTTCACTGGTGGGTTTCATAGTAAATACAGTGTGTAGATTAGTGTTGTAGACATGGAGACCCCTGGTTACCTTCACCACCACTGTAAACACCATCCTCACCACTTTAAACATCACCAACACTATAAACACCATCACCACCACTGTAAACACCATCACCACCACTGTAAACACCATCACCACTGTAAACACCATCTGTGTCTTTAAGTTTCTTCACAACAAATAATTTTAAATCAGTGTAAGAAATCAGATCAGATATACATCAGGTTAAAAAGATAATGTGAACAGACTAACAGAGCGAATCAGATTTGATGAAAAAATCACAAAGTAGCTTCAGTTTTATCAACGTGCTGTGAACCGCTTTTGTTTAAAGGTTTAATTCTCTGTATTGTCTGTAGAAGCCGAAGCTCAAGAGAACTGGTTCTCCATTTGATCTGTTTTATTGTTCCTCGACATGAAAAACTGATCTTGAGGGCCATGAAACAGAGTCTAATCAGAAGGCGGCACTTCAGGTACTTAATTAAAGCACTTTGCGCCAAAGTCTCATTAAGATAGCTGCTCATCTTAAACCACACGTTTCCTCACCAAGACAAAGACTTGATTAAACCCAGGCCAAACGAGCTGCCGGCACACGGAGGCGGCAGATCAGGGGTGATTAGAGGTGACGGTCTTGTGATGTAAACGAGATTCCTTCTTAAGATTACCTACAGTTTGGAGGAGGACTGATTTTCATTGAGACTGGGAGAGAAAGCCGAGAGCTTCTGACGTCGACTGGAGTGGAAACTTTTCACTGTGTATCTGGTGAAAACCTTGAAGAAGTTGATCTGAACTGAACTTCTGGATATCATCTCAGCCTCGGATATTAAGCAGAGCACATAAATAGTGTGTTTGTTTTTCTTTATTTTTCTCAAAACCACAGACTAAAACAGTCTCAGGCGTGTTTTATACCTGAGAAGTGAGAAATCCTGCCCGTCAATCAAAACCAGCAGAAATAAAACTGAGAGAGAAGATCTTCACCAAACAGCAAAACCATACGGAGTTCTGACTGGCCACTTTATTAGAAACACCAACTCTGTGCTTCCACCAACTGGCCAGCTTACTAGAAACACCCACCTTGTACTTCCACTAACTGGCCACTATATTAGAAACGCCCACCTGCTATTTCCAGTAACTGGTCACTATATTAGAAACGCCCACCTGCTATTTCCAGTAACTGGTCACTATATTAGAAACACCCACCTGCTACTTCCAGTAATTGGCCACTTTATCAGAAACACCAACCATGTGCTTCCACTAACTAGACACTTTATTAGAAACATCCACCTTGTACTTCCACTAACTGGCCACTATATTAGAAACACCTACCTGGTAGTTCAACTTACTGGCCACTATATTAGAAACACCTACCTGGTAGTTCAACTTACTGGCCACTTTACTAGAAAGACCCACCTTGTGCTTCCACTGACTGGCCACTTTATTAGAAACACCAATTTTGTACTTCTACTAACTGGCCACTATATCAGAAACACCCACCTTCTACTTCCACCAACTGGCCACTTTATTAGAAACACCCACCTACTCCTTCCCCTAACTGGTCACTTTACTAGAAACACCCACCTACTACTTTCCCTAACTGGCCACTATATTAGAAACACCAACTTTGTATTTTCACTTTCTGGCCACTATATCAGAAACACCCACCACGTACATCCACTAACTGGCCACTTTATTGGAAACACCCACATTGTATTTCCACTAACTGGCCACTTTATTAGAAACACCAATATTGTACTTCCACTAACTGGCCATTTTATTAGAAACAACCACCTTGCACTTCCACTAACTGGCCACTTTATTAGAAACACCTACCTGGTAGTTCAACTTACTGCCACCTTGTACTTTCGATAACTGGCCACTATGTCGGAAACATCTAAAATATGCTTCCACTTACTGGCACTTACTTTATGAGAAACTAACCTGTTCATCATTGACCGGTTTCTGACCACAGTACTGCTGTTGTCCATATGTTTGGTGGAAGGTCAGCTCTGCCTAATCTCTAACTGTGCACCAGAAAGAGAGGGGTTTCCGATAAAGTGGCCAAGGACGTGTACAGGACACGGTGTAGGTGCAGGACTTTGTGAATAAGGCAGCAGTGTCGGTGGAGAGTCACTGACTCGGCCCTTCATTCACTGCCTGAGTAGACTATTACATCCTCCTCCCCTACGGATCCCCGAAGCCAGTTCCTCGTCTCGCAGAGGCCCTAATTGGCACGAATTAGCTTTGAACAAAGGGGGGGGGGGCTTCTCTCTCTCCTCTCTCTTGACTTTGGTTTCTTTTTTTTTCTCCTCCAGTCCTCTCAGCGTCACAGTAAAAGACTAGAAGAAAGCCCACTCGAAGCGGCCGTGCGCTGTAATGGTCTGGCAGACTCCTGATGTCTGCGGCGAATATTAGTACAGACTTTTTAATCAAGAGCCACTCAGGCTGCGGCCCAAAAAACCAAGAAGTATGTGCACCAACACATCTGGCCCTCCACCTGCTCGCCGTGCATGGCTCTTAATGAAATGTCTGGTTTTCTGATCCATTAGCCCAAATCTCCACACAGTTAGGGGTTCATATGTCCTATATATTGGCTGACACGCTTCT
Source organism: Megaleporinus macrocephalus (assembly GCA_021613375.1). Classification (NCBI taxonomy): domain Eukaryota; kingdom Metazoa; phylum Chordata; class Actinopteri; order Characiformes; family Anostomidae; genus Megaleporinus; species Megaleporinus macrocephalus. The sequence continues at coordinate 2,542,833 of CM038713.1, read as the reverse complement.
CCGCAGCTGACGGCTCGTGTACTCCGGTTTATGCTGACGCTCATTACTACGTGCTCCGAAACGCTCTCGGCGGCTCAGGGAGTCCCACGCCAGCAGTCAGCGGCACATAAAGGCTAAGGATAATGACACGGATAAGGTTACCGCGAGTACGCCATACAATAATAAGGTTACGGGAGGGATTTACTGCTATCATCCCGAAATCAATAAGAACAGACGAAGCTTGACAGAGTAAGAGCTGCTCATATGCTTCTTGGAAACGTGATACCAGCACTGGCTCGACTCCAAACACAACCGCAGGGTAATTACTAACATCTACCTCCACCTGGGCGCTCCTAACAAGCTCGTGTTAGGCCCTACAGGTGGGCCCAGACCCGCACGCTGACTCGGGAAGATAAAAGCTCCCAACAAAAGGTCTAACACAAAAGTAAATAATGACGGGAAGCCCTAGCACAGCGTTATTTCTTCATATTGTTTGTTTGTTTTGTTTGTTTGCTCTCTAAGGTTCACCTGTAGTGCAGGTTTATGTATCAAAACAAGCAAAATCTATTTTGTTGTCCTGGGAAAAAAAAAAACTTGTACTGATACAACGAGGCACCAGACTAAGAGCAGTCCAGACTAGACGTATACATGGCCAAAAGTATGTGGACACATACAGTATACAGTGCATCCATATGAGCTCATTGGACATGCTCCAGAGTCCAGTGATGACGCTTAACACCTCTCCATAGTCTAGTGATGGAGCTTTACTCCACACCAGAGACCAGTGTTGAAGCTTTACTCCACTCCAGAGTCCAGTGACTGAGCTTTACACCACACCAGAGACCAGTGACTGAGCTTTACACCACTCCAGAGTCCAGTGATTGAGCTTTACACTACTCCAGAGTCTAGTGGTGAAGCTTTACACCACACCAGAGACCAGTGACTGAGCTTTACACCACTCCAGAGTCCAGTGGTGGAGCTTTACACCACTCCAGAGTCCAGTGACTGAGCTTTACACCACTCCAGAGTCCAGTGATTGAGCTTTACACTACTCCAGAGTCTAGTGGTGAAGCTTTACACCACACCAGAGACCAGTGACTGAGCTTTACACCACTCCAGAGTCCAGTGGTGGAGCTTTACACCACTCCAGAGTCCAGTGGTGGAACTTTACACCACTCCAGAGTCCAGTGGTGGATCTTTACACCACTCCAGAGTCTAGTGGTGGAGCTTTACACCACTCCAGAGTCCAGTGTTGGAGCTTTACACCACTCCAGAGTCCAGTGGTGGAGCTTTACACCACTCCAGAGACCAATGATGGAGCTTTACACCACTCCAGAGACTAATGGTGGAGCTTAACACCACTCCATAGTCTAGTGGTGGAGCTTTACACCACTCCAAAGCTCAGTGGTGGAGCTTTACACCACTCCAGAGTCCAGTGACGATGCTTTACACCACTCCAGAGTCCAGTGGTGGAGCTTTACACCACTCCATAGTCTAGTGGTGGAGCTTTACACCACTCCAGAGCTCAGTGGTGGAGCTTTACACCACTCCAGAGTCCAGTGACGATGCTTTACACCACTCCAGCTGACGTCTACTGCCCGTGTTTGTCTATGGAGACTGCATGGCCATGTGTTAGCAATGGCCGTGGTTGACTAGATGGGGTGTCTATATACATCTGGCCATATAGTGCATAGAAATGCATTAATTTTTATTATGACATCATAAAAAGGTAGAGAAAAGGTCAGTTTTCCAGAGTATGGGCCCTTTAAGTAAACCATTACTACTGAATGAATGAGGGTTGCATGTTTCACCAAATGAATGCAACGGATCAATCAATCAACCAATCAGTGAAGTCAATCAGCGAAGTCAGTCAGTCAGTTTTCATATTTGCTTTGTACACTGACAGGTCTTGTCTGAAAACACGGAGACTGACAGACAGGACAGTAGTAGACACCGCAAGACAATACATACAATACAATACGCTAACGCAGCGAGTGGCAGCTCAGTGTTTGTTAATGGGCAGAGTTTTTTCTTCTATCTCTCCGCCGGGCGAGCGAGCAGCGCCTGTTTGATTTGTTGTGTTTGATGTTTGGTGGGGATGAATGATTGCTGCGCTCTCCTGGTGCTGAGAGGGCGTTTTGAAGATTAGTCTTTTTAGTCTATTCAAAAAAAATAAAATTATATATATATATTACTTCTGAGCTCTCGTCTCAACAAGGCTACAACTAAAGCTCAGCACACAAATCCAGTCTGAACTGACCGGCTGCAGGTCATGAAGCAGTGACCGTGAGTGATGGACCATCATTTCAGCCCAAAAAGCATAATGCTAATGTCTGCTAGCGCCCGTCTGGGATTTCCAGTACTATGTAGCTAGCGCTAAGCTAGAAAAGAGTTCAGGAGTGAGTGTCGGAATAGAGCTGCTGTCTATTTCTAACCACTGAGGTATGTAGAACTTCCAGAAGACCTAGTGTGACATTTCAGCTCATTTCACATGCATTAAATCAAAGCCTGATTGGCTGATCCCTGATTGGCTGATCCCTGGTTGGCTGATCCCTGATTGGCTGATCCCTGATTGATTTTGTTGGTAGCTGATCTAGCATGCAAGATCTTCAGTTTGGCTCATGGAGTTCTGACCAATAGGAGCGCTCGCTTCACTGTTTCTTATGGAGCCCCAGAGGCAGTGGCATCGTGGAAAAAACTAATATTTGCGTTTGCAGTGAGTTTGTGTTCCCTCTGAATATTTTAGTATCTTTTTGCAGAGGTTGTGTTTGTGTGAAAGGGAGTGAAAACTGATCCCAGGGTAGGGCAAAACATTTGCGAGGGAACACAATTATTGTGAGAGAAAGAAAAAATATTATGAGGGAACACAAAATTATTGCAAGGGAATGCAAAAGCATGGTGAGGGAACAACATTTTTCAAGGGAACGCAATTATTGAGAGGGTACCAAATCATTTTTATGAACAACATGAATAGATTAGAAAATAATTTTAAGAGGAACATAAATTTCTTGCAAGGGAACGCAATTGCAATTATTTTTTCGCCAGGAAATAAAATCATTGCAAGCGAACAATTTTTTATTGCAAAGGAATACAAAATTATTGCAAGGAAACAAAAATTATTGCAAGTGAATGAGAATCTACTGCAAGGGAACACAAACTTATTGCAAGGGTTTGCAAAAGCACGGTACGGAAACAATATTTTTTAAGGGAATGCAATTACTGTGACAGATGTGAGAGAATCTTCTGGCTAAAAAACAAACTTTTTGTGAGGGAGTACTATTTTTTGCGATAGAACACGAAATTATTGCGAGGGTACCAAATAATTTTTATGAAGAACATGACACTATTGTTAGAATAGAAAATAATTTCAAGAGGAACGCACATTTTATGCAAGGGAACGCAATAATTTTGAGAGATTGCAATTTGTTTCACCAAGAAACAAAATCATTGCAGGGTTTACTATGTTTTTTGCAAAGGAATACAAAATTATTGCGATACAAAGCAAAAATATTGAGGGAACACAAAATTATTGCAAGGGAATGCAAAAGCACAGTGAGGGAACAACATTTTTGAGGGGATGCAATTATTGTGAGAGATTGCAAATTTTTTGGCTAGAAAACAACATTTTTATGAGGAAATACAAATTTTTTTTACGAAGGAACACAAATTTATTGCGAGAGTACCAAATAATTTTTATGAAGAACATGACATTATTGTTAGAATAAAAAACAATGTCAAGAAGAACACAAATTTCTTGCAAGGGAACGCAATTATTGTGATAGATTACAAGTTTTTTGGCTAGAAAACAACATTTTTGTGAGGGAATGCTATATTTTTACAAAGGAACACAAATTTATTGCGAGGGTACCAAATATTTTTTATGAAAAACATGAAACTATCGTTAGAATAGAAAATAATTTCAAGAGGAACGCAAATTTCTTGCAAGGGAACGCAATTATTGTGAGAGACTGCAATTTTTTTGGAACATGGAACAGGCCTATAAGACTATTACAGTTGCAGAAACCAATTAGACCAGGTTCTGAGATCACCTCAAAGAACATCTGTACCACAGTCTCCTTGAGAATAAAGTGTAGACCCTGATCTGTCCCTCACACATCTAAACCTCAACCATGAAATAAGAGAACTTAGTAAAATGCTTATAAATTTAAATATGAACAATATGATGATTTCATTCAACAACGGTTACGTAAACACGCCCACTTTTTAATTCCCAGGAACCATCAGGTCTTCTCTGGAGGCATCACAGCGCTGAGGGTTCCTCACTGACTCGAACCGCACCGCCGCTGTTTCTCCAGATCGCTCGAGTTTTTTTTTTTTTAAGAAATATGAGAGAGTTTGGAATGTGAGTGAGATGCTGGAGGTGCGAGGCTGCGAGGGGCCAGCGAGGGATTTGGGATATGATTAGCAAACCGCATGCGGCTAAATAAGCAGGCTAATAAATGATTAGCGCATTAGCGGCTGTGGAAGGTAATGAACTGCCGGGGGAGGGAACTCGGCACCAGCGGAGCAGAAAAGAAGTGTGGGAAGGGCAGATGGAGGGAAGAGAAGAAGGTCATGGTTAAGCTATATGCTGTAAACTGAGCTGGGGGGGCTTGATTCACAGCTCAGGGGGGCGGCTTCCATCAAAGCAAACACCCAGAAACGTGTCTGTGTTCATTGAGCGCTGTAAACAACAATAACCGCGTACTGTAGCTCCGCCTTGCTGGTGCAGCTCCTCGGTGGATGCTCTGATTCTATTAGCTATCTCTTAGGCCTTCATCCGCGGCCAGTTTCTGACCACTCACTGCAGGACATGGTCGTGTCTCAAATCCTACTGAGCTCCTACATAGGCAGCATGTTACGTCATAGTTACGTCATAGTATGCACTCCCGACATGTAGACTGTCCCAATTCTTACATACCTTAAACATGCTGTCTACTGAGAAACCTTATTTACACCTGATTTTAAAGAAGCATGGAACTCTTCCTCAGCCGCTAAGACAATCCCATGATGCACCGCAGGCTAATCTAGGAGCAGTGAAGTGGTTTTAAAATGTGAGTTATTTTGATTCTCTGGAGTTTTAATGTGTTTCTGGTCATATAATCACACAAAACAGTATTTTATTATCAACTCTGTAACGAGTCCTTCACCATTTACACTTTATACTCCAGACATTAGCATTTATGCTAGCAGATTTTTAAGCCTCGGCATTGTTTTGGATAGGCAGCCGGTAGCTTAGCAACCAGCTAAACCACCGGTGGCGTGTTGAACAAGCCGTGACACAGTCTCTCTCTAACTAGAGCGTCTCAGTAATCTGTTTACACACTCACTACCTAGACAGCCTACTTACACACTCACTACCTAGACAGCCTACTTACACACTCACTACCTAGACAGCCTACTTACACACTCACTACAGACAGCCTACTTACACACTCACTGCCTAGACAGCCTACTTACACACTCACTACCTAGACAGCCTACTTACACACTCACTACCTAGACAGCCTACTTACACACTCACTACCTAGACAGCCTACTTACACACTCACTACCTAGACAGCCTACTTACACACTCACTACCTAGACAGCCTACTTACACACTCACTACCTAGACAGCCTACTTACACACTCACTACCTAGACAGCCTACTTACACACTCACTACCTAGACAGCCTACTTACACACTCACTACCTAGACAGCCTACTTACACACTCACTACCTAGACAGCCTACTTACACACTCACTACCTAGACAGCCTACTTACACACTCACTACCTAGACAGCTACTTACACACTCACTACCTAGACAGCCTACTTACACACTCACTACCCTAGAAACCTACTTACACACTCACTACCTAGACAGCCTACTTACACACTCACTACCTAGACAGCCTACTTACACACTCACTACCTAGACAGCCTACTTACACACTTACTAGAGTTTGAGACACAACCATTGTCTCTTTCAACCCGTAAAAACCATAGCAACACCACCTGATGCGCTCATACCAGCACCACACACACCATCTCAGTAACCCTGCTGTGCTGGGAATGGACCACCACTCAAATAATACCTGGACAATAGCGGCCCTGTGGTCAGAAACAGACCAGTGAGTAACAGGGTCCGGGGGTCTATAAACTGTGCAAGAACAGCTGTACACCTTACACAGTGAAGCTACACGATAATAACATGGCCAGTTAGTGGAAGTACAAGGTAGGTGTTTCTAATAAAGTGGCCAGTTAGTGGAAGTACAAGGTAGGTGTTTCTATTAAAGTGGCCAGTTAGTGGAAGTACAAGGTGGGTGTTTCTAATAAAGTGGCCCGTTAGTGGAAGTACAAGGTGGGTGTTTCTAATAAAGTGGCCAGTTAGTGGAAGTACAATGTGGGTGTTTCTAATAAAGTGGCCAGTTAGTGGAAGCACAATGTGGGTGTTTCTAATAAAGTGGCTAGTTAGTGGAAGTACAAGGTGGGTGTTTCTAATAAAGTGGCCAGTTAGAGGAAGCACAAGGTGGGTGTTTCTAATAAAGTGGCCAGGTAGTGGAAGTACAAGGTAGGTGTTTCTAATAAAGTGGCCAGTTAGTGGAAGTACAAGGTAGGTGTTTCTATTAAAGTGGCCAGTTAGTGGAAGTACAAGGTAGGTGTTTCTATTAAAGTGGCCAGTTAGTGGAAGTACAAGGTGGGTGTTTCTAATAAAGTGGCCCGTTAGTGGAAGTACAAGGTGGGTGTTTTTAATAAAGTGGCCCGTTAGTGGAAGTACAAGGTGGGTGTTTCTAATAAAGTGGCCAGTTAGTGGAAGTACAATGTGGGTGTTTCTAATAAAGTGGCCAGTTAGTGGAAGCACAATGTGGGTGTTTCTAATAAAGTGGCTAGTTAGTGGAAGTACAAGGTGGGTGTTTCTAATAAAGTGGCCAGTTAGAGGAAGCACAAGGTGGGTGTTTCTAATAAAGTGGCCCGTTAGTGGAAGTACAAGGTGGGTGTTTTTAATAAAGTGGCCCGTTAGTGGAAGTACAAGGTGGGTGTTTCTAATAAAGTGGCCAGTAAGTGGAAGTACAAGGTGGGTGTTTCTAATAAAGTGGCCAGTCAGTGGAAGTACAAAGGTGGGTGTTTCTAATAAAGTGGCCAGTTAGTGGAAGTACAAGGTGGGTGTTTCTAATAAAGTGGCCAGTTAGAGGAAGCACAAGGTGGGTGTTTCTAATAAAGTGGCCAGTTAGTGGAAGTACAAAGGTGGGTGTTTCCAATATAAAGGCCAGTTAGTGAAAGTACAAGGTGGGTGTTTCTAATAAAGTGGCCTGTCAGTGGAAGTACAAGTTAAATATTAACTCCTTTATCTAAAATATCTGGACATGCCAGTGGCTGACCTTGTAGATGCCCTGGTCACAGCCGTTGTAGGTGCTCTCCATGGTGTAGCTCCTCAGGACCCCCATCTCCCTCCACACCACCACCCGCGCCGTGGACGCCCGAGACTTCTCCACCAGGAAGTTACAGCTGTTGAAGGAGAACGCTGGAGCAATCCGGTCGAGGGTTTTAGCAATAGTCTGAAAAAGAACAGGCGAGGGTAATACTTCTAGACCTGACACAATAATATAAACAAAACCCTTTCAACACAAAGTTATTATCAATAATTCTTTATGGGCTTCAATGAACCTATTGAACATAATAATCAATTAATTTGATCAGACACTAATTATCTAAATTCACAATGAACAACAATATTGATAAACAATCAGGTTTTATTAATTGCCAAAATTGAAAATCTATAATAATAATTACAGCATATTTCTGAAAAAAGTGGTAACATGTTTCTTCAGATTAATGGAGAGTGGGCTGTGTGTTGTTCTGCATAGCACCAACCAAGGTTCTACCAAAGGTTCTACTGTTACAATCTCACATCATAACAATAGCAGAACCTTTTTGGTGCAATATAGAACCAAATACAACACATTCTCTGTCAATCTGAAGAACTAGCTAAGCCTGAAATGGTTCTTTGAGTGCTCATGGTGTTGTTCCGTAAAGCTCCAACAAGGGTTCTCCTGTCTAAGCTCATAACAGTAGTAGAACCCTTTTTGGTTCTATATAAGGTACTTGAATGTTCTGCATAGTAAAATAGTTCTTCAGATTAATGGAAAATGGGCTGTTGTAATGTTCCGTATAGCACCAACAGGGGTTCTACTGTCTAAGCTTGACATCATAACAATAGTAGAACCCTTTTTGTTCAATATAACATAATTGAACATTTTGCATGGCAACCTTGCATGGCAAGGTTCTTCAGATTAATGGGGAGTGAGCTGTGTGTTGTTCTGTATAGCACCAACAAAGGTTCTACCAAAAGTTCTACTGTTACAATCTCACATCATAACAATAGTGGAACCATTTTTGGTGCAATATAGAACCAAAAACAACACATACTTCATCAGTCTACGGAAACAGTTAAGCCTGAAATGGTTCTTCAAGTGTTCATGGTATTGTTATGTAAAGCTCCAATAAGTGTTCTCCTGTCTAAGCTCAACATCATTACAATAGCAGAACCCTTTTTGGTCCTGTATAGAACTTTAAAGAACCTATTTGAAAGTTTTGCATGGCAACATGGTTCTTCAGATTAATTAAGAGTGTGTCGTGGGCCTTTTCATTGCTATATAGAACCAAAAACAACTTCTTCATCAATCTGAGGAGCCTGAAATGGTTCTTTGAGTGCTCATTGTATTTTTATGTAAAGCTCCAACAAAGGTTCTACTGTCTGAGTTCCACATCTTAACAATAGCAGAACCCTTTTTGGTGCAATATGGAACCAAATACAACACATCCTCCATCAATCTGAGGAAACAATTAAGCCTGAAATGGTTCTTTGAGTGTTCTTGGCTCTATTGAGAACCACAGTTTTCACTAAAGAACCCTTGAAGTGTTCTAAACAAGTCGCTGGTTAAAGACTGATCAGCAGATGCTGTGAGTTTAGTCTTCAGAGGCTCGTTTCCTCTGTGAGGACGGTTCAGCAGCAGCTGTTATCTTTAACTCAGACAATAGAGCGCCTCCTAGCTTCCCTCCGAACCCAGCGCGCCCACGATTACAGCCCCCGTCCCGCACGACCCGCTCCACGTCTTCAAAAACAGACCGAGCTAAACGCAGACGCCTCGGCTCCTCCTCCGGCGAACAGGAGCCGAGCTCGTAAACAATAGTGACCCGCAACCCAAACTACTGCTCTGCCAATCAGAACACAATCAAATCAGAACCAGAACAATGTTCCCTCAGCGCTCCTCTCATCTGCCCCGCCCGCACGCCTGAGCCCAGACTGCACGACAGACACACGGATATTTTAAATCCTTCACTCAGAACCTTCACTGCTGCACGACTGCAGCTGCAGCTGCTTCACTGAGAGGCTGCAGGACCTGCACACCTGTTAGAAATACTTACGATGGTATTTA
>CM038713.1:2518431-2528431 GCA_021613375.1 Megaleporinus macrocephalus | reverse complement strand
TAATGATGACAGTTTAGTGAGAAATAAGGAAACACAGCGAATGCTTTTGTGATTGTTGTGTCTATCATAAGCTTCATTAGGTTCAGACCTCTGGCGCTTCAAATAAATTGCTCTGCTAACTGCCGTCTACGGCTTACGCAACGCAATTAGCATCATTTCTGCTCTTAACAGTCTACGACGCCGGGGCCGAGTATCTGTTCTTCATTATCTTAATCCCTTCTCGCTGCAGCCACGGGCAGAAATTACTCGCCCGCCATTTATTCCCTTTCTACTTTTAATACTCTCATCATCACTGTCCAAAAAAAAACAAACAATCTCCAGAACTGCACCTTTAGTAGAGACCAAAAACCTACTTCACTTTTAATGTGAGTCAATGGAACCAGAATTTTGTCCAAGCTATTTTGGAGCATTTCCATTGGTCCATTCATCATGAAATTATAATACAGTGTGAAAGTTGCAACAACAACAACCACAGTAGCCAGATCTGAAGGCTCAGTTCAGCACCAGGTTCAGCTCACTGAGCATGTTGTTCAATGTGGTTGTTGTTGTAAATTTCTGCATTGATATCTTTTGAATCACAAGAGATATTACAAATCTGATTACATCAATCAATTTCTGAGACAGTTCTGATCTTCTTTGATCTGCTACAAGACCACCTTCCCATTGGAAAACCTGGCCCTTGATCCAATATGGTGGCTTTCAAGATGACAGCCATGTTCAGGACATAGCCTAAAAGATAGGCCCCCTCACCCGTTACTTGCTGGCGTGTTCAGATATATCATTTTCCCTTTCCTTTCTGAAATAAAAGAGTGTCCTGATACTTTTGACTCAACCTGTACAACGTAGAAAATGGCTACATTATATGAATTTATCAAACTGTTATATAGAAGATACACTGTATTGCCAAAAGTATTCGCTCGTCTGTCTTCAGACGCATAAGAACTGGAGTGGCGTCCCGTTCTTAATCCTTAGGGTTTAATATGATGTCGGCCCAACCTTTGCAGCTATAACAGCTTCAACTCTTCTGGGGAGGCTCTCCACACGGCTTAGGAGAGTGTTTATGGGAATGTTTGACTGGAATGTTCTTCCAGAAGACCATCTGTGAGGTCAGACACTGATGTTGGAAGAGAAGGTCTGGCTCACAGTCTCCGCTCTAATTCATCCCAAAGGTGTTCCATCAGGTTGAGGTCAGGACTCTGTGCAGGCTGGTCAAGTTCTTCCACACCAAACTCGCTCCTCCATGACTTTGTGGAGCTGCTCTGTGCACTGGTGGGCAGTCATGTTGGAAGAAGAAGGGGCCGTCCCTAAACTGTCCCCACAAATTTGGGAACATGAAATTGTCCAGAGTCTCTTGGTCTGCTGAAGCATTAAGACTTCCTTTCACTGGAACTGAGGGTCCGAGCCCACCTTCTGAAACACAACCCCACACCAAAATCCCCCCTCCACCAAACTTTACACTTGGCACAGTGCAGGCAGACAAGTACTGTTCTCCTGGCAACTGGACGGATTGCCAAATAGAGAATCGTAATTGGTCACTCCAGAGAACACGTCTGCACTGCTCTAGAGTCCATTGTTCTTGGTGATGTGAGGCTTGGATGCAGCTGCTCAGCCATGGAGACCCATTCCATGAAGCTCTCAATGCTCTGTTCTTGAGCTGATCTGAAGGCCACATGAAGTTTGGAGGTCTGTAGTGATGGACTCTGTAGAAAGTTGGTGACCTCTGTGTACTATGCTCCTCAGCATCCGCTGACCCGCTCTGTCATTGTATGTGTTCTACCACTTGGTGTCTGAGTTGCTGTGGTTCTCGATCACCTCCACTTTGTTAGAACACCACTGACAGTCCACTGTGGAATATTTAGTAGTGAGGAAACTTCACCACTGGACTTGCTGCACAGGTGGCGTCCTATCACGATACCATGCTGGAGTTCACTGAGCTCCTGAGAGACCAACTCTTTACTAATGTGTGTAGAAGCAGTCTGCAGGACTAGGTGCTGCTTTTATACACCTGTGATCATGAAAGTGATTGGAACACCTGAATTCAGAGATGTGGATGGGTGAGTGAAGACCTTTGGCAGTATAGAGTATCTGGTTGGATACATTATACATGCCAGGGGTCATAAAAGGAGAGGAGAAATATGTCTGGAAATATGAAGCTTTTAAAAGAGCTGAATGAATCAGGACGTTTAAGAGAACAAACAGAAGAACATAGCGGAACGGTTACAAAGACCTACATGCAGCGTCTGTAAACTAGGTCACATCTCTGAATCACTCTCCCACACGTGGCTTCTAATTTATTTATTTATTTATTTACTTATTTAAGAGTTTTGGTTACCACTTGAAAACAAGACTACCTTTATACAGGGGTTATAACTGCTTTAAAATGAGCTTAGTGTTACTATTTATTGATAAAGATAAATGATTAACATATCAAGTATGATTACTTAGATTATGAATAAATTCATTTATCAATTACATCATTAATCATTAATTGGTATTAATAAGCAATTAGAATACATAATAGAGTGAGTCAGAATTCAACCTGCCAGCTTCAGTACACATTTATACTCATCAGATACAACAGCTCACATCTGCCTAGTTTATTACCATGCTATAACTGCTTATTACTACATTATAAACTGTTTATGACCTATTAATAAACTAATATGTAAGTGCAGTCTTATTCTGAAGAGGTTCTGAGTTCCGAAATTGATATTACTGATTTCTATCTGCATTTTTGTTGATTTTTGTTTTTCTACATCATTTGAAAATCACAGCTGGCCTTGATAATGTGTAAACATCTCATGATGAATGGACCAATAGAAATGCTCCAAAACAGCTGTTGCATTGACTTCCATTGAAAGTGAGGAAGGTTTTTGGCCTCTCCTGTAAAGTTGCTATATTAAAGAGCGAGGATATACTTCTGTTTATTAATAGTTTACAAGGTGATTATGAACGGCTTGTTTATATTTTATAGTAACTGTTAAGAAGTAGGACCTTAAAATTAAGTGTTTCACCAAAACTTTCGTAAACTGCGTCCACACTGATGTGGTGCCGCTTTAGGCAACAGCACCTGTAACCGCAAACCACCTGAGCAGCAGATGAGCAGGTGTAGAATCAGTGTTTACAAACTGGAACATGATCAATATAAACCATTTATAAGCTCTTTGTAAGCCTTATTCTGAAAAGGGCCTGAGTTCTGGAATTCATATCACTGATTTATTCCTTATAAATGATATGCTTCTATTTCATCACTAAAAAAAACATTTATTTTGTCAATTTTTATTTTTCTACATCTACATTTTTCTACATCATTGAACACGTTTATATCCTGTGAATATTCCATGAAGAATGGACCAATTGAAATGCTCCAAAATAGCTTGGAAACATTTCTGGTTCAATTGACTTACATTAAAAGTGAAGAAGGTTTTTAGCCTCTCCTGTAAAGTTGCTTTCTTTGAAGTGCTAAGAACTATTAGGGTATTATTAATAGCTTAAAGATGATTATGAAGTGCTCGTTAATATATTAGTAACCATTACAATAATCAATATCATAGTCTTCATACCGAACACTCTCAATATGTTCAGTCACCATGAAACAGTGTTATGGTTTCTGAAATGTAAACAAATAAATTAAACAACACACAATCCCGATCTGCTTCAGCATCTGAGGCATCACCGTCATAACATACATCACACATACGGACCGAAACTCAGTTACACCGAACGAAACCGCATCCAGTGTTCTGTGTGGAGCTGGAAAGTTCCCGCCTCGTCTCAGTGACACGTCCCTGCCTCGTTTCCTCCGTCCCGAAGTTTCACCCCGAGGGACGTGAGCCTGATCATCAGCTCGGATCTGCGTCTCGAGCTATTCCAGCTCTCGGAGTCTGCGGCTGGTTCTACTGTGATTGTCCAGATGGATTTCAGATTCGGAACTGGATTAAATTCTTATGAGAAATGGCCGCGATTCAGGATTTAAGCCTCTCCAGCATCCGACCGTGCAACTCTGCAGCAGTCGAAACGGAACCGATTCCCGAGGGGCGGATAAAAGCAAAGCTGCACGGCTTTAAAAGTCACATTACAATCTCGACCGAGACCTCATCTGGTATTTGGAGAACTGCTAAACCAGCCAGCAAGCAGAGCTGCAGGAGAGTGAGTTCTAACAACACGATTCAAATCATGAAAACAAAAAGTTTGTTAATAACTCCTTTAGAGGGCGGTGGTGAGTGATGTTTGTTTATTTGATGTTAATAACTCCTTTAGAGGGCGGTGGTGAGTGATGTTTGTTTATTTGATGTTTGTTAATAACTCCTTTAGAGGGCGGTGGTGAGTGATGTGTGTTTATTTAATGTTAGTTAATAACTCCTTTAGAGGGCGGTGGTGAGTGATGTTTGTTTATTTGATGTTTGTTAATAACTCCTTTAGAGGGCGGTGGTGAGTGATGTTTGTTTATTTGATAATTGTTAATAACTCCTTTAGAGGGCGGTGGTGAGTGATGTTTGTTTATTTGATGTTTGTTAATAACTCCTTTAGAGGGCGGTGGTGAGTGATGTGTGTTTAATTGATGTTTGTTAATAACTCCTTTAGAGGGAGGTGGTGAGTGATGTGTGTTTATTTGATGTTTGTTAATAACTCCTTTAGAGGGCGGTGGTGAGTGATGTTTGTTTATTTGATGTTTGTTAATAACTCCTTTAGAGGGCGGTGGTGAGTGATGTTTGTTTATTTGATGTTTGTTAATAACTCCTTTAGAGGGCGGGTGGTGAGTGATGTTTGTTTATTTGATGTTTGTTAATAACTCCTTTAGAGGGCGGTGGTGAGTGATGTTTGTTTATTTGATAATTGTTAATAACTCCTTTAGAGGGCGGTGGTGAGTGATGTTTGTTTATTTGATGTTTGTTAACTCCTTTAGAGGGCGGTGGTGAGAGATGTTTGTTTATTTGATGTTTGTTAATAACTCCTTTAGAGGGCGGTGGTGATTGATGTTTGTTTGTTTGATGTTTGTTAATAACTCCTTTAGAGGGCGGTGGTGAGTGATGTTTGTTTATTTGATGTTTGTTAATAACTCCTTTAGAGGGCGGTGGTGAGTGATGTTTGTTTATTTGATGTTTGTTAATAACTCCTTTAGAGGGCGGTGGTGAGAGATGTTTGTTTATTTGATGTTTGTTAATAACTCCTTTAGAGGGCGTGGTGAGTGATGTTTGTTTATTTGATGTTTGTTAATTACTCCTTTAGAGGGCGGTGGTGAGGGATGTTTGTTTATTTGATGTTTGTTAATAACTCCTTTAGAGGGCGGTGGTGAGGGATGTTTGTTTATTTGATGTTTGTTAATAACTCCTTTAGAGGGCGGTGGTGAGTGATGTTTGTTTATTTGATGTTTGTTAATAACTCCTTTAGAGGGCGTGGTGAGTGATGTTTGTTTATTTGATGTTTGTTAATAACTCCTTTAGAGGGCGTGGTGAGTGATGTTTGTTTATTTGATGTTTGTTAATAACTCCTTTAGAGGGCGGTGGTGATTGATGTTTGTTTGTTTGATGTTAATAACTCCTTTAGAGGGCGGTGGTGAGTGATGTTTGTTTATTTGATGTTAATAACTCCTTTAGAGGGCGGTGGTGAGTGATGTTTGTTTATTTGATGTTTGTTAATAACTCCTTTAGAGGGCGTGGTGAGTGATGTTTGTTTATTTGATAATTGTTAATAACTCCTTTAGAGGGCGGTGGTGAGTGATGTTTGTTTATTTGATGTTAATAACTCCTTTAGAGGGCGGTGGTGAGTGATGTTTGTTTATTTGATGTTTGTTAATAACTCCTTTAGAGGGGCGGTGGTGAGTGATGTTTGTTTGTTTGATGTTTGTTAATAACTCCTTTAGAGGGCGTGGTGAGTGATGTTTGTTTATTTGATGTTTGTTAATAACTCCTTTAGAGGGCGGTGGTGAGTGATGTTTGTTTATTTGATAATTGTTAATAACTCCTTTAGAGGGCGGTGGTGAGTGATGTTTGTTTATTTGATGTTTGTTAATAACTCCTTTAGAGGGCGTGGTGAGTGATGTTTGTTTATTTGATGTTTGTTAATAACTCCTTTAGAGGGCGGTGGTGAGTGATGTTTGTTTATTTGATGTTTGTTAATAACTCCTTTAGAGGGCGTGGTGAGTGATGTTTGTTTATTTGATGTTTGTTAATTACTCCTTTAGAGGGCGGTGGTGAGTGATGTTTGTTTATTTGATGTTTGTTAATAACTCCTTTAGAGGGCGTGGTGAGTGATGTTTGTTTATTTGATGTTTGTTAATAACTCCTTTAGAGGGCGGTGGTGATTGATGTTTGTTTGTTTGATGTTTGTTAATAACTCCTTTAGAGGGCGGGGTGGTGAGTGATATTTGTTTATTTGATGTTAATAACTCCTTTAGAGGGCGGTGGTGAGTGATGTTTGTTTATTTGATGTTTGTTAATAACTCCTTTAGAGGGAGGTGCTGAGTGATGTTTGTTTATTTGATGTTAATAACTCCTTTAGAGGGCGGTGGTGAGTGATGTTTGTTTATTTGATGTTTGTTAATAACTCCTTTAGAGGGCGTGGTGAGTGATGTTTGTTTATTTGATGTTTGTTAATTACTCCTTTAGAGGGCGGTGGTGAGTGATGTTTGTTTATTTGATGTTTGTTAATAACTCCTTTAGAGGGCGTGGTGAGTGATGTTTGTTTATTTGATGTTTGTTAATTACTCCTTTAGAGGGCGGTGGTGAGGGATGTTTGTTTATTTGATGTTTGTTAATAACTCCTTTAGAGGGCGGTGGTGAGGGATGTTTGTTTATTTGATGTTTGTTAATAACTCCTTTAGAGGGCGGTGGTGAGTGATGTTTGTTTATTTGATGTTTGTTAATAACTCCTTTAGAGGGCGTGGTGAGTGATGTTTGTTTATTTGATGTTTGTTAATAACTCCTTTAGAGGGCGTGGTGAGTGATGTTTGTTTATTTGATGTTTGTTAATAACTCCTTTAGAGGGCGTGGTGAGTGATGTTTGTTTATTTGATGTTTGTTAATAACTCCTTTAGAGGGCGTGGTGAGTGATGTTTGTTTATTTGATGTTTGTTAATAACTCCTTTAGAGGGCGGTGGTGATTGATGTTTGTTTGTTTGATGTTAATAACTCCTTTAGAGGGCGGTGGTGAGTGATGTTTGTTTATTTGATGTTAATAACTCCTTTAGAGGGCGGTGGTGAGTGATGTTTGTTTATTTGATGTTTGTTAATAACTCCTTTAGAGGGCGTGGTGAGTGATGTTTGTTTATTTGATGTTTGTTAATAACTCCTTTAGAGGGCGGTGGTGAGTGATGTTTGTTTATTTGATGTTTGTTAATAACTCCTTTAGAGGGCGTGGTGAGTGATGTTTGTTTATTTGATGTTTGTTAATTACTCCTTTAGAGGGCGGTGGTGAGTGATGTTTGTTTATTTGATGTTTGTTAATAACTCCTTTAGAGGGCGTGGTGAGTGATGTTTGTTTATTTGATGTTTGTTAATAACTCCTTTAGAGGGCGTGGTGAGTGATGTTTGTTTATTTGATGTTTGTTAATTACTCCTTTAGAGGGCGTGGTGAGTGATGTTTGTTTATTTGATGTTTGTTAATAACTCCTTTAGAGGGCGTGGTGAGTGATGTTTGTTTATTTGATGTTTGTTAATAACTCCTTTAGAGGGCGGTGGTGATTGATGTTTGTTTGTTTGATGTTTGTTAATAACTCCTTTAGAGGGCGGTGGTGAGTGATGTTTGTTTATTTGATGTTAATAACTCCTTTAGAGGGCGGTGGTGAGTGATGTTTGTTTATTTGATGTTTGTTAATTACTCCTTTAGAGGGCGGTGGTGAGTGATGTTTGTTTGTTTGATGTTTGTTAATAACTCCTTTAGAGGGAGGTGCTGAGTGATGTTTGTTTATTTGATGTTTGTTAATAACTCCTTTAGAGGGCGGTGGTGAGTGATGTTTGTTTATTTGATGTTTGTTAATAACTCCTTTAGAGGGCGGTGGTGAGTGATGTTTGTTTATTTGATGTTTGTTAATAACTCCTTTAGAGGGCGGTGGTGAGTGATGTTTGTTTGTTTGATGTTTGTTAATAACTCCTTTAGAGGGCGGTGGTGAGTGATGTTTGTTTGTTTGATGTTTGTTAATAACTCCTTTAGAGGGCGGTGGTGATTGATGTTTGTTTGTTTGATGTTTGTTAATAACTCCTTTAGAGGGCGGGGTGGTGAGTGATGTTTGTTTATTTGATGTTAATAACTCCTTTAGAGGGCGGTGGTGAGTGATGTTTGTTTATTTGATGTTTGTTAATAACTCCTTTAGAGGGCGGTGGTGAGTGATATTTGTTTATTTGATGTTTGTTAATTACTCCTTTAGAGGGCGGTGGTGAGTGATGTTTGTTTATTTGATGTTTGTTAATTACTCCTTTAGAGGGCGGTGGTGAGTGATGTTTGTTTGTTTGATGTTTGTTAATAACTCCTTTAGAGGGCGGTGGTGAGTGATGTGTGTTTATTTGATGTTTGTTAATAACTCCTTTAGAGGGCGGTGGTGAGTGATGTTTGTTTATTTGATGTTTGTTAATAACTCCTTTAGAGGGCGGTGCTGAGTGATGTGTGTTTATTTGATGTTTGTTAATAACTCCTTTAGAGGGCGGTGGTGAGTGATGTGTGTTTATTTGATGTTTGTTAATAACTCCTTTAGAGGGCGGTGGTGAGTGATGTTTGTTTATTTGTGTTTGTTAATAACTCCTTTAGAGGGTGGTGGTGAGTGATGTTTGTTTATTTGATGTTTGTTAATAACTCCTTTAGAGGGCGTGGTGAGTGATGTTTGTTTATTTGATGTTTGTTAATAACTCCTTTAGAGGGCGGTGGTGATTGATGTTTGTTTGTTTGATGTTTGTTAATAACTCCTTTAGAGGGCGGTGGTGAGTGATGTTTGTTTATTTGATGTTTGTTAATAACTCCTTTAGAGGGCGGTGGTGAGTGATGTTTGTTTATTTGATGTTTGTTAATAACTCCTTTAGAGGGCGGTGGTGAGTGATGTTTGTTTGTTTGATGTTTGTTAATAACTCCTTTAGAGGGCGGTGGTTATTGATGTTTGTTTGTTTGGTGTTTGTTAATAACTCCTTTAGAGGGCGGTGGTGAGTGATGTTTGTTTATTTGATGTTTGTTAATAACTCCTTTAGAGGGTGGTGGTGAGTGATGTTTGTTTATTTGATGTTTGTTAATAACTCCTTTAGAGGCCGGTGGTGAGTGATTGTTTATTTGATGTTAATAACTCCTTTAGAGGGCGGTGGTGAGTGATGTTTGTTTGTTTGATGTTTGTTAATAACTCCTTTAGAGGGCGGTGGTGATTGATGTTTGTTTGTTTGATGTTTGTTAATAACTCCTTTAGAGGGCGGTGGTGAGTGATGTTTGTTTATTTGATGTTTGTTAATAACTCCTTTAGAGGGCGGTGGTGATTGATGTTTGTTTGTTTGATGTTTGTTAATAACTCCTTTAGAGGGCGGTGGTGAGTGATGTTTGTTCATTTGATGTTTGTTAATAACTCCTTTAGAGGGTGGTGGTGAGTGATGTTTGTTTATTTGATGTTTGTTAATAACTCCTTTAGAGGGCGGTGGTGAGTGACGTCTGTTTATTTTATGTTAATAACTCCTTTAGATGGCGGTGGTGAGTGATGTTTGTTTATTTGATGTTTGTTTATAACTCCTTTAGAGGGCGGTGGTGAGTGATGTTTGTTAATAACTCCTTTAGAGGGTGGTGTTGAGTGATGCGTGTTTATTTGATGTTTGTTAATAACTCCTTCAGAGGGCGGTGGTGAGTGATTGTTTATTTGATGTTTGTTAATAACTCCTTTAGAGGGCGGTGGTAAGTGATGTTTGTTTATTTGATGTTTGTTAATAACTCCTTTAGAGTGATGAGTGATGTTTGTTTATTTGATGTTTGTTAATTACTCCTTTAGAGGGCGGTGGTGAGTGATGTTTGTTTATTTGATGTTTGTTAATAACTCCTT
>CM038713.1:2508431-2513431 GCA_021613375.1 Megaleporinus macrocephalus | reverse complement strand
AAACATGGCGTAGATATCGTTCACCTGACAGCACGATGCACAAACACAGCGTCTGAAACTCAAAAACATCAAACAAACTGATGGAAATGCCATCAGAGTCATTACTACTGACCAAACACGTCAGTCATGTCTGATACTGAGACCCCAGTAATCAGACACTAGACCACTAGAAAGTTACCCAACTTCTTAAAATGATGAACACAATGTCTGTTTAGAGAGAAGCACTGCTAGCACAGCTTCAGACTCTGTGTGGAGAAAGAAGAACTGGGCGGTAGATCACAGAGGACCTCACAGCCTGGAGTTGTTTCTCTTACAGTGGACTCAGCTCGTACTTATTGATGGATCATGAACTGCAGAAGAGGAGATCTACAAAAAACCTGGTAGAGATCTGAAACAGACCAGCCACCTGAACACTCCACCTTATCAGTCTTTTAATGTTCTGCTTAACATTAACACCCCGTACATGTTCCTGTTTACAAGAGACTGAACCCACAAGCCAACCAGCCACATCATCAAACCCACCTCCTGATATCTCCACCCACTGACCACTGTATCAGCTCCACTGACCATACAGGACCTCCACTCACTGACCACTGTATCAGCTCCACTGACCATACAGGACCTCCACTCACTGTCCACTGTATCAGCTCCACTGACCATACAGGAGCTCCACTCACTGTCCACTGTATCAGCTCCCACTGACCATACAGGAGCTCCACTCACTGTCCACTGTATCAGCTCCACTGACCATACAGGAGCTCCACTCACTGTCCACTATATCAGCTCCACTGACCATACAGGACCTCCACTCACTGTCCACTGTATCAGCTCCACTGACCATACAGGACCTCCACTCACTGTCCACTGTATCAGCTCCACTGACCATACAGGACCTACACTCACTGTCCACTGTATCAGCTCCACTGACCATACAGGACCTCCACTCACTGTCCACTGTATCAGCTCCACTGACCATACAGGACCTCCACTCACTGTCCACTGTATCAGCTCCACTGACCATACAGGAGCTCCACTCACTGTCCACTGTATCAGCTCCACTGACCATACAGGAGCTCCACTCACTGTCCACTATATCAGCTCCACTGACCATACAGGAGCTCCACTTACAGACTGTAGTTCATCTGATTCTCTGTATACTTTATTACTCTGTTCTTTAATGATCAGGACCCCCACAGGACCACCACAGAGCAGGACCATTCTCAGCACTGCAGTGACACTGACGTGGTGGTGGTGTGTTAGTTAGTGTGTGTTGTGCTGGTGTGAGTGGATCAGACACAGCAGTGCTGCTGCTGGAGTGTTTAAACACCTCCTCAGTGTCACTGCTGGACTGAGAATCGTCCACCAACCAAAACTATCCAGACAGCAGTGTCCTGTGGGCGGCGTCCTGTGTCCACTGATGAAGAACTAGAGGAACACAAACTGTGCAGCAGCAGATGAGCTACTGTCTCTGACTTTACATCTACAAGGTGGACCAGCAAGTAGTAGGAGTGTCTAATAGAGTGGACAGTGAGTGGACACAGTGTTTAAACACTCTAGCAGCAGCACTGCTGTGTCTGATCCACTCACACTAGCACAACACACACTAACACAACACCAGTGCAGTCAATGTCACTGCAGAGCTGAGAATGATCAATATATATAGGTTGTGGTCAGTCTCTATACATCTCACTTGACTCATTTGCACAGAGCTGAGGGCAGTAATGCACTGACACACACACACACACACACACACACACACACACACACACACACACACACACACACAGAGTGATAGTGCCACACCGGAGCTGGCAGTTCAATTTACTCTCCTGGTTATGGAAAGCCAGCAGCAGGAAGGCTGAATAGATTTCTGCCGCCTCATTTAATGGGGTTACATCCTGGTCCTCCTCTCGGGTCTCCTGGAGTCGGAGGTGCCCAATAAGCAGCGTTTAGCGAAGCAGAGCGAGATGCACTGCTCCTACACGGCAACGCCAGTAAACACAGACACGCAGCGGCAAACAGCCTCAACCCATCCACCAGCTCACAGTAACCGAGAACACTGACCACATACCAGAGACCTGGACACACACACTGGACACACGGAGAAAGGAGGCATGGGTAGAAAAAAGAAAAGCAAAAAGAACAAGTAGAGCAGAGAAAAGAGGAAACAAGTAGAGAAGATAACAGAAGGGAAAGGGAGAGAAGAGATAAGGTAAGAAGTGGTAAGAAGTGAAGAAAAGGAATGAGAAGAACAGAGGTGAGAGAAGAAGAGAAGAGAAAAACAGAGGTAAGAAGAGGTAAGAAGAGAAGGGGTAAGAACTGAATAGAAAAGAAGAAAAGAGAATAGGTGAGTAGAGAAGAGAAGAGGTAAGAAGAGGCGAGTTAAGAATTTAAGAGAAGAGAGCAGAGGTAGGAAGAGAAGAGGTAAAAAGATAAGAAAATAGAAGGTATAAGAAGAGAAAGTAAGAAGAGAAGAAAAGAGAAGAGGTAAGAAGAGAAGAAAAGAGAAGGTGTAAGAAGAGAAGGCATAAGAAGAAAAGAAAAGAGAAGAGGTAATAAAAGAAAAGAAGAGGTAAGAAGAGAAGGCATAAGAAGAAAAGAAAAGAGAAGAGGTAAGAAAAGAAGAGGTAAGAAGAGAAGAGAAGTGAAGGTGTAAGAAGAGAAGAATTAAGAAGAAAAGAAGAGAAGAGGTAAGAAAAAAAGAAAACAGAAGGTATAAGAAAAGAAGGCATAAAAAGAAAAGAGAAGGTGTAAAAAGAGAAGGCATAAAAAAGAAAAGAGAAGTAAGAAGAGAAGTAAAGGTGTAAGAAGAGAAGAATTAAGAAGAAAAGAAGTAAGAAGAAAAGAGAAGAGGTAAGAAGAGAAGGCATAAGAAGAAAAGAGAAGAGAAGAGGTAAGAAGAGAAGAAAAGAAAAGGTGTGAGAAGAGAAGAACTAAGAAGAAAGGAAGTAAGAAGAAAAGAGAAGAGGTAAGAAGAGAAGGCATAAGAAGAAAAGAAAAGAGAAGAGGTAATAAAAGAAAAGAGAAGAGGTAAGAAGAGAAGAAAAGAGAGGGTGTAAGAAGAGAAGAATTAAGAAGAAAAGAAGAGAAGAAAAGAGAAGAGAAGGTATAAGAAGAGAAGAGGTAACACAGAGAGAGAGAGAGAGAGAGAGAGAGAGAGAGAGAGAGAGCACAAGGTGGGTGTTTCTAATAAAGTGGCCAGTTATTAGAATCACAAGTTGGGTGTTTCTAATAAAGTGGCCAGTTAGTGGAAGTAGAAGGTGGGTGTTTCTAATAAAGTGGCCAGTTAGTGGAAGTAGAAGGTGGGTGTTTCTAATAAAGTGGCCAGGTGGTCACACAGTTGTAGGAATTCATTGACAGTCATTTATAACTAGGAGACAGTAAATCAGCTACGAGTGGAATTTAAACCTCTGTCAGCAGCTTGTGTCTGACGGAGGGTCTAATATGCTCATCACTGAGGTAGCTGAAGCTCCTTGTGGTGTATGTTGGTACGATCCAGCAGCTTCTCTCTATCTGCCCCCCCGGGGGTATTAGGCACCACGCCTGCCTGTGCCAGTTTCAGAAATAGACACAGTTACCAGCCCTAATAGTTTCTGCCTAATGACTGTGAAATGACTGTGTGTGTGTTTTATATCTAATTAACACTCTGTGCTGCGGAGCTCCGTGGCCTTTTAAAGCCGTACACTGATAAAAATCACATTTACACTATTCTATATCAGTGTAGGTTGCAGTGTTACCCATAAACACCAAGGTGGGGGTGTAAACTTGATTAATTATGGATTATTTTTATTTTTATGTTGATCTATTTAACTAAAGAGGTCAGTTAAACCAACACTGCACAGCCTATTAAGGCAATATTGCTTGTATGCAACAGCAGCTATTATAAAATGTGATAAAACACACAACTGTTCCATAAATAATAAAGTCATTAACAATAATTATCAACATAAATAAGAACCGTAATTCCTTTAGAGTGTAGTATCACTGCTTTGCAACCATGGAGAACAATTAGTTGCTCATCACTGTACATTGCGGGAATTTCAGGAACCATTGACTTCTTGCTGTAAATAATAAATATCATATAATAAGAACACGGTTTAATGTAAAAGCTTCACTTTATAAAAACTATTATCATCTAATTAGCAGCAGTCCAGCTCTACCCCTCTTCCTACACTGGGGCAAAATCTCAAACCGACATAGTGCACTACATAGGAATTTAAAGACACAGCAGCTCATAGCAAAGCTAAAAATCTCAGTCTGAGTTTAATGTATGTATGTACTATGTAGGGATATGGAGGTGTTTGGGACTCAGTCTGGGTTTGATGTATGTATGTACTATGTAGGGATATGGAGGTGTTTGGGACTCAGTCTGGGTTTGATGTATGTATGTACTATGTAGGGATATGGAGGTGTTTGGGACTCAGTCTGGGTTTGATGTATGTATGTACTATGTAGGGATATGGAGGTGTTTGGGACTCAGTCTGGGTTTGATGTATGTATGTACTATGTAGGGATATGGAGGTGTTTGGGACTCAGTCTGGGTTTGATGTATGTATGTACTATGTAGGGATATGGAGGTGTTTGGGACTCAGTCTGGGTTTGATGTATGTATGTACTATGTAGGGATATGGAGGTGTTTGGGACTCAGTCTGGGTTTGATGTATGTATGTATGTACTATGTAGGGATATGGAGGTGTTTGGGACTCAGTCTGGGTTTGATGTATGCATGTACTATGTAGGGATATGGAGGTGTTTGGGACTCAGTCTGGGTTTGATGTATGTATGTACTATGTAGGGATATGGAGGTGTTTGGGACTCAGTCTGAGTTTAATGTATGTATGTACTATGTAGGGATATGGAGGTGTTTGGGACTCAGTCTGGGTTTGATGTATGTATGTACTATGTAGGGATATGGAGGTGTTTGGGACTCAGTCTGGGTTTGATGTATGTATGTACTATGTAGGGATATGGAGGTGTTTGGGACACAGTCTGGGTTTGAT
>CM038713.1:2440931-2498431 GCA_021613375.1 Megaleporinus macrocephalus | reverse complement strand
TCTGAATTGCGGCCGTTGGAGTAAAATTACATCACAAAGCAGTTCATTTATATCTCACCAGAGCGGGTGTGCAGTCGAGAGCTGAGGCTTAATTACTTTACATTACTTTTAATACGGCTTCCACAAAATAACTCCATTTATTTCAGTCCTGATATTCATATGTACTACCTGGCCACTTTACTAGAAACAACTACCTCTGCTTTCACTAATAGGCCACTTTATTAGAAACACCCACCTTTGCTTCCACTAATAGTCCACTCTATTAAAAACACCCACCTTGTGCTTTCGCTAACTGGCCACTCTATTAAAAACACCCACCTTGTGCTTTCGCTAACTGGCCACTTTATTAGAAACACCCACATCTGCTTCTACAAATAGGCCACATTATCAGAAACACCTACCTTGGCTGTAACTAATTGGCCACTTTATTAGAAACACCCACCTTGTGCTTCCCCTAACTGGCCACTTTATTAGAAACACCCACCTTGTGCTTCTACTAACTGACCACTTTATTAGAAACACATACCTTGTGCTTTCGCAAACTGGCCATTTTATTAGAAACACCCACCCTGTGCTTATATTAACTGGCCACTTTGTTAGAAACACCCACCTTATGCTTTCGCTAACTGGCCACTTTATTAGAAACACACAAGTTTGCTTCCACTAACTGGCCTCTTTATTAGAAACACCCACCTTGTGCTCCCACTAAATGGCCACTTTATTAGAAACACCCAGCTTTGCTTCCACTAACTGGCCACTTTATTAGAAACACCTACCTTGTGCTTTCGCCAACTGGCCACTTTATTAGAAACACCCACCTTGTGCTTTTGCTAACTGGCCACTTTATTAGAAACAACCACCTTGTGCTTTCGCTAACTGGCCACTTTATTAGAAACACCCACTTTGTGCTTCCATTAACTGGCCACTTTATTAGAAACACCCACCTTGTACTTACACTAACTGGCCAATTTATTAGAAACACCCACCTTGTACTTCCACTAACTGGCCAATTTATTAGAAATACCCACCTTTATACTTCTAATAACTGGCCACTTTATTAGAAACACACACCTTGTGCTTCCACTAACTGGCCACTTTATTAGAAACACACACCTTGTGCTTCCACTAACTGGCCACTTTATTAGAAACACACACCTTGTACTTCCACTAACTGGCCAATTTATTAGAAACACCCACCTTGTACTTCCACTAACTGGCCAATTTATTAGAAATACCCACCTTGTACTTCCACTAACTGGCCAATTTATTAGAAATACCCACCTTTATACTTCCAATAACTGGCCACTTTATTAGAAACACCCAACATGTGCTTCCACTAACTGGCCACTTTATTAGAAACACACACCTTGTACTTCCACTAACTGGACAATTTATTAGAAACACCCACCTTGTACTTCCACTAACTGGCCAATTTATTAGAAATACCCACCTTTATACTTCCAATAACTGGCCACTTTATTAGAAACACCCAACATGTGCTTCCACTAACTGGCCACTTTATTAGAAACACCCACCTTGTACTTCCACTAACTGGACAATTTATTAGAAACACCCACCTTGTACTTCCACTAACTGGCCAATTTATTAGAAATACCCACCTTGTACTTCCACTAACTGGCCAATTTATTAGAAATACCCACCTTGTACTTCCACTAACTGGCCACTTTATTAGAAATACCCACCTTGTACTTCCACTAACTGGCCAATTTATTAGAAACACCCACCTTGTACTTCCACTAACTGGACAATTTATTAGAAACACCCACCTTGTACTTCCACTAACTGGCCAATTTATTAGAAATACCCACCTTGTACTTCCACTAACTGGCCACTTTATTAGAAATACCCACCTTGTACTTCCACTAACTGGCCAATTTATTAGAAACACCCACCTTGTACTTCCACTAACTGGCCAATTTATTAGAAATACCCACCTTGTACTTCCACTAACTGGCCAATTTATTAGAAACACCCACCTTGTACTTCCACTAACTGGCCAATTTATTAGAAATACCCACCTTGTACTTCCATTAACTGGCCAATTTATTAGAAACACCCACCTTGTACTTCCACTAACTGGCCACTTTATTAGAAACACCCACCTTGTACTTCCACTAACTGGACAATTTATTAGAAACACCCACCTTGTACTTCCACTAACTGGCCAATTTATTAGAAATACCCACCTTGTACTTCCACTAACTGGCCAATTTATTAGAAATACCCACCTTGTACTTCCACTAACTGGACAATTTATTAGAAACACCCACCTTGTACTTCCACTAACTGGACAATTTATTAGAAACACCCACCTTGTACTTCCACTAACTGGCCAATTTATTAGAAATACCCACCTTGTACTTCCACTAACTGGCCAATTTATTAGAAATACCCACCTTGTACTTCCATTAACTGGCCAATTTATTAGAAACACCCACCTTGTACTTCCACTAACTGGCCACTTTATTAGAAACACCCACCTTGTACTTCCACTAACTGGACAATTTATTAGAAACACCCACCTTGTACTTCCACTAACTGGCCACTTTATTAGAAATACCCACCTTGTACTTCCACTAACTGGCCAATTTATTAGAAACACCCACCTTGTACTTCCACTAACTGGACAATTTATTAGAAACACCCACCTTGTACTTCCACTAACTGGCCAATTTATTAGAAATACCCACCTTGTACTTCCACTAACTGGCCACTTTATTAGAAATACCCACCTTGTACTTCCACTAACTGGCCAATTTATTAGAAACACCCACCTTGTACTTCCACTAACTGGCCAATTTATTAGAAATACCCACCTTGTACTTCCACTAACTGGCCAATTTATTAGAAACACCCACCTTGTACTTCCACTAACTGGCCAATTTATTAGAAATACCCACCTTGTACTTCCATTAACTGGCCAATTTATTAGAAACACCCACCTTGTACTTCCACTAACTGGCCACTTTATTAGAAACACCTTACGTATTTCAGCTGATTTTGAATGAAGGTCTCTGTTTAGTGTTTAGAGTTTTTAATTTATTAGTTATTCTCTCTGTTCCCGTTCAGTCCCGGCGCAGTTCTCCCCCAGCGTTCCGGCCTATTGTACAAAAGAGCAGACACTCGGAAGCGGCGTGAATGATTGATGAAGTGGGCTTCAAGAGCATGCGTCCGTTTAGAGGGGCGCAGACGGTCCTTGAAAAAAAATAAAAAAGTGTGTGCCCCCAAAATACCCGTGTGGGCTCATACATATTCACACAGCACGGCGGATCAAACCCACCCACAGACCACTCTCACCTGAGAGCGCCGCTCTGCCTCCCTCACCCTGACTGACATCCAGCGTGGCCAGCTGCCAAACACACACAAACACACCACGGCTCGTCGCTGCGGGGGGCTCGGGGGAGGGTGGGGAGTATAGCGGGGGGCAGAGAGAGCTTGAGTTCCCAATGAAAACATAAACAATGAGTTTTGTTTTGTACACTTACAGGACAGGAAGTGTTCTCGCTTATTTATATTCACAACAAACAAATAATCCGGGCCAGCAGGACCTTTACAGGACGGCCATCGGTCCAGTAGCGTCCAGCATTCGAGGGTCCACTTCACAAATGTACTTCAGAACAGGACCCCCACAGAGCAGATACTATTAGGGAGGTGGATCATTATCAGCACTGCAGGGACACTGACGTGGTGGTGGTGTGTTAGTTAGTGTGTGTTGTGCTGGTGTGAGTGGATCAGACACAGCAGTGCTGCTGCTGGAGTGTTTAAACACCTCCTCAGTGTCACTGCTGGACTGAGAATCGTCCACCAACCAAAACTATCCAGACAGCAGTGTCCTGTGGGCGGCGTCCTGTGTCCACTGATGAAGAACTAGAGGAACACAAACTGTGCAGCAGCAGATGAGCTACTGTCTCTGACTTTACATCTACAAGGTGGACCAGCAAGTAGTAGGAGGGGACAGTGAGTGGACACTCTTTAAGGGACACATCTATGATTAAAATCTAACTGCTGTCTTCTTTCCTGCACCTGTATGTAGGCAGGTGACTCAAGTTTGGCTTTACTATTAAAAAAACAGCCTGAATGACGTGAGTCAATGAACAGTGAGCTCTCGGCCCAGCAGAGCGAGCGGTTCGGTGCTGCTGCTGTGTGAACAATGTAGCCTGCAGACACATGGGGCGTGTCTCAAATCCTACTGAGCTCCTACACAGGCAGCCTTTTACTTCATAGTATGCGCTCCCGACATGTAGACTGTCCCAATTCTTACATACCTTAAACATGCTGTTTACTGAGGAACCTTATTTACACCTGATTTTAAAGAAGTATGGAACGCTTCCTCAGCCGCTAAGACAATCCCATGATGCACCGCAGGCTAATCTAGGAGCAGTGAAGTGGTTTTAAAATGTGAGTTATTTTGATTCTAATATCTGAGGTAATGTATTAACAGAGACATGATGTTCTAGATAGTTATTGACATTTAGTAGTGTCTATCACTAACAGCTGAGGTAATGTATTAATGGAGACGTCATGTTCTAGATAGTTATGGACATTTAGCAGTAGCAAACACTAACAGCTGAGGTAATGTATTAACGGAGACGTCACGTTCTAGATAGTTATTGACATTTAGCAGTAGCAAACACTAATAGCTGAGGTAATGTATTAACAGAGACATAATGTTCTAGACAGTTATTGACATTTAGCAGTAGCAAATACTAACAGCTGAGGTAATGTATTAACGGAGACGTCACGTTCTAGATAGTTATTGACATTTAGCAGTAGCAAACACTAATAGCTGAGGTAATGTATTAACAGAGACATAATGTTCTAGACAGTTATTGACATTTAGCAGTAGCAAATACTAACAGCTGAGGTAATGTATTAACGGAGACGTCACGTTCTAGATAGTTATTGACATTTAGCAGTGGCAAACACTAACAGCTGAAGTAATGTATTAACAGAGACGTCACGTTCTAGATAGTTATTGACATTTAGCAGTAGCAAACACTAACAGCTGAGGTAATGTATTAACGGAGACGTCACGTTCTAGATAGTTATTGACATTTAGCAGTAGCAAACACTAATAGCTGAGGTAATGTATTAACAGAGACATAATGTTCTAGACAGTTATTGACATTTAGCAGTAGCAAATACTAACAGCTGAGGTAATGTATTAACGGAGACGTCACGTTCTAGATAGTTATTGACATTTAGCAGTAGCAAACACTAATAGCTGAGGTAATGTATTAACAGAGACATAATGTTCTAGACAGTTATTGACATTTAGCAGTAGCAAATACTAACAGCTGAGGTAATGTATTAACTGAGACGTCACGTTCTAGATAGTTATTGACATTTAGCAGTGGCAAACACTAACAGCTGAAGTAATGTATTAACGGAGACGTCACGTTCTAGATAGTTATTGACATTTAGCAGTAGCAAACACTAACAGCTGAGGTAATGTATTAACGGAGACGTCACGTTCTAGATAGTTATTGACATTTAGCAGTAGCAAACACTAATAGCTGAGGTAATGTATTAACAGAGACATAATGTTCTAGACAGTTATTGACATTTAGCAGTAGCAAATACTAACAGCTGAGGTAATGTATTAACGGAGACGTCACGTTCTAGATAGTTATTGACATTTAGCAGTAGCAAACACTAATAGCTGAGGTAATGTATTAACAGAGACATAATGTTCTAGACAGTTATTGACATTTAGCAGTAGCAAATACTAACAGCTGAGGTAATGTATTAACTGAGACGTCACGTTCTAGATAGTTATTGACATTTAGCAGTGGCAAACACTAACAGCTGAAGTAATGTATTAACGGAGACGTCACGTTCTAGATAGTTATTGACATTTAGCAGTAGCAAACACTAACAGCTGAGGTAATGTATTAACGGAGACGTCACGTTCTAGATAGTTATTGACATTTAGCAGTAGCAAACACTAATAGCTGAGGTAATGTATTAACAGAGACATAATGTTCTAGACAGTTATTGACATTTAGCAGTAGCAAATACTAACAGCTGAGGTAATGTATTAACGGAGACGTCACGTTCTAGATAGTTATTGACATTTAGCAGTAGCAAACACTAATAGCTGAGGTAATGTATTAACAGAGACATAATGTTCTAGACAGTTATTGACATTTAGCAGTAGCAAATACTAACAGCTGAGGTAATGTATTAACGGAGACGTCACGTTCTAGATAGTTATTGACATTTAGCAGTGGCAAACACTAACAGCTGAAGTAATGTATTAACGGAGACGTCACGTTCTAGATAGTTATTGACATTTAGCAGTAGCAAACACTAACAGCTGAGGTAATGTATTAACGGAGACGTCACGTTCTAGATAGTTATTGACATTTAGCAGTAGCATACACTAACAGCTGAGGTAATGTATTAACGGAGACGTCACATTCTAGATAGTTATTGACATTTAGCAGTAGCAAACACTAACAGCTGAGGTAATGTATTAACGGAGACGCCACGTGCTAGATAGTTATTGACATGTAACATTTGCTAACACTAGAAGCTGAGGTAATATATTAACAGAGACATAATGTTCTAGATAGTTATTAGCATTTAACACTTGCTAACACTAGAAGCTGAGGTAATATATTAACAGAGATATAATGTTCTAGATAATTATTAGCATTTAACACTTGCTAACACTAGAAGCTGAGGTAATATATTAACAGAGACGTAATGTTCTAGATAGTTATTGGCATTTAACACTAACTAACACTAAAAGTTGAGGTGATATATTAACAGGGAGGTAATGTTCTAGATAGTTCTAGCTGTTACTCACAGGGGGTTCCACAGTAACGATAACTCTGTTAGTTTGTTAGTTGAAGGTCTGTGAGATGAACGTACAGGTAAATCAGGTGAAAGTAAAATGAGAGACTGTGCATTAGCATCAGGACACGCCCCTGTGGAAGAAGGGGGCGGAGTCAGCAGAGGCTCATTATCATTTAAAGGAGCAGATGTTCTGAGCAGGGCTGGTTATACGGGAGGAGGAGGAGCTGAGCTGCTACATCAGCAGTGTGTCAGACAGCCCAGTGAGACCGGGAGAGACTCAATTCATCACGGTGAAGAAGATCTGCTGAGACGTTTTGAGACGTATTAAAGAAACTGTTTTATGAATGTTTGACCTTCGTGGTGACCGCTCGTTTGGTCTGCACTCATTTACGCGGCGCTGCTGGAGATCAGCAGGACGCAGCAGGACGAGTGAAGCGCGAGCGCCGTCTCCAATCAGAAGCGGAGACCTGACGCCGGAGCCATCGTTTAAAAGATGACAGTTTAATCTGATGGTCTCGGCTGCGCTTGCGTTTTGGCTGGCGCCCATCTGATCACTCCAGCAGCTTCACTCCAGCAGCTCACGAGGCGGCTAGTAGCTCCTTCCTCACACACCATAAACACCCTGATCCATCACGACTCGGCTGACCTCAGCGTCTCCTAACCCACCCAACACCAGCTCTCTGAACACCTCGGCTCAACTCCGTTTCAGAACCCACTGTTTCCTACACGGTTTCTACACGTCAGCATCTTCAGGAGTAAAGCTGTTTCAACCAAGACCAGGAACCAAATCACTTCTGCTTTACTAAAGGGCTCTAAAAAGGGTTCTCCTAAGGTTCTAAATTGAATCATTTCATGCATTAACGTTTTTGCATGACGAAAGGGTGCTTAGAGAATGTGCTGTACATAAAAAGCGTTCTGCCATCATAACGATGTCAAGATTACAAAATCTGCAGAACCCATTTTGGTGCTAGTTCAAACCACTAACACTGTGGAGCTTCATGTCCAATGATGGGCGTTGGATGGCGTACAGCTCCACTGCTGGACTCCACTTCACAGAACATAACAGAGATGATGCTCTAGAGTCCAGCAGTGGAGCTCCACGCCATCTGACGCGCATCACTACCACAGTGTTTCTGTATAGCACCAAAATAGGTTCTGCCATTGTTACAATGTCAAGATTGCCAAACCTGCAGAACCCATTTTGGTGCTATACAGAACTATGCAGAGTTCAAACCACTAACACTGTAGAGCTTTATGTCCAATGATGAGCTCCACTGCTGGACTCTAGAGCAGTGGACATGTGTTCTGTGGAGTGACCAATCACACTTCTCTATCTGGCAGTCTGATGGACTGGTCTGGGTAAGCAACACGTTCTCCATCTGAGGAACCGCTTCATCATGAAAAGAGCCAATAACACCGTAACATAGGGTACTGTTCAGAAGAACACATACATAACCTTGTTATAACAACAGACATGCTCTCTATGCTCTGTTCTTGAGCTGATCTGAAGACCACATGAAGTTTGGAGGTCTGTAGTGATTGACTCTGTAGAAAGTTGGTGACCTCTGTGCACTATGCTCCTCAGCATCCGCTGACCCGCTCTGTCATTGTACGTGTTCTACCACTTGGTGTCTGAGTTGCTGTCGTTCTCAATCACTTCCACTTTGTTCTAACACCACTGACAGTCCACTGTGGAATATTTAGTAGTGAGGAAACTTCACCACTGGACTTGTTGCACAGGTGGCGTCCTATCACGGTACCACACTGGAGTTCACTGAGCTCCTGAGAGACCCACTCTTTACTACTGTGTGTAGAAGCAGTCTGCAGGACTAGGAGCTGGTTTTCGCAGCCAAGCTGTGTGTAATTTGCCAACAACTTTAAGGAAATGAAACTGAATTGCTCTGTTTACCACATGCAGAAGGAATTAGCTGTTCGTTTTGGGGGGAAGTGAAATGAGCCCATCACCAGATCCATTTCAGACACTATGAGAACTGCACACACTACTCCTCACGTACCGGAGCCAGTCCGGACTGATCAGAAGCAGAGAAGCAGCCGTCAAGTCAATAGTTCAGATTTTACCATCAACATCCAGATAAACTCAGAAGACACGTGTAGCTTCACTGGTGGGTTTCATAGTAAATACAATGTGTAGATTAGTGTTGTAGACATGGAGACCCCTGGTTACCATCACCACCACTGTACACACCATCACCACCACTGTAAACACCATCACCACCACTGTAAACACCATCATCACCACTGTAAACATCATCACTACCACTGCAAACACCACCACCACCACTGTAAACACCATCACCACCACTGTAAACACCATCATCACCACTGTAAACACCATCACCACCACTGTAAACATCATCACTACCACTGCAAACACCACCACCACCACTGTAAACACCATCACCACCACTGTAAACACCATCACCACCACCGTAAACACCATCACCACCACTGTAAACATCATCACTGTAAACATCACCACCAACACCACTACTGTAAACACCATCACTGTAAACATCACCACCAGCAGCACTACTGTAAACACCATCACTGTAAACATCACCACCATCAGCACTACTGTTAACACCATCATCACCACCACTGTAAACACCATCACTGTAAACAACACCATTACTACCACCACTGTGAACATCACCACCATCACCACCACCACTGTAAACATTACCATCATCACCTCAGTAAACACCATCACTGTAAACATCATCACTGTAAACATCATCACCAACACTGTAAACACCATCACTACCACTGTAAACA
The DNA here is from genome assembly GCA_021613375.1 of Megaleporinus macrocephalus. Classification (NCBI taxonomy): domain Eukaryota; kingdom Metazoa; phylum Chordata; class Actinopteri; order Characiformes; family Anostomidae; genus Megaleporinus; species Megaleporinus macrocephalus. The sequence goes on along the minus strand of CM038713.1, from coordinate 2,488,810 downwards.
CCATCACCACCACTGTAAACACCATCACCACTACTGTAAACACCATCACCACTACTGTAAACATCACCACCACTGTAAACATCATCACTATTGTAAACATCACCACCACTGTAAACATCACCACCACTGTAAACACCATCACTATTGTAAACATCACCACCACTGTAAACATCACTACCACTGTAAACACCATCACCACCACTGTAAGCATCATCACTACCACTGCAAAAACCATCACCACCACTGTAAACATCATCACTACCACTGTAAACATCATCACCACCACTGTAAACATCATCACCACCACCACAGTAAACACCATCACCACCACTGTAAACATCATCACCACCACAGTATACACCATCACCACTACTGTAAACATCATCACCACCACTGTAAACACCATCACTACCACTGTAAACATCATCACTACCACTGTAAACATCACCACCACCACTGTAAACATCAGCACCACCACTGTAAACACCATCACCACCACTGTAAACATCACCACCACTGTAAACACCATCACCACCACTGTAAACACCATCACCACCACTGTAAACATCACCACCACCACTGTAAACATCACCACTGTCAACGGACAGAAGCAGAGGAAGCAAACTCCATCTCAGCCATCAAACAGCAGAGCTGCGTATGAACGACAGAAACAATAAAGCTCAGACGTGTGGAAGAGAAAATGGCTGTAGTGATAAAGACCTGGTGGTTGTTTGATGACACTGCAGAGGCAGACATCCATTTGATGGTGAAACATGTGGAGTCAATAGTTCAGTCTGAGAAACAAAGTCCGATCAATAACGACTCGGATCTTACAGGATAAAAAGCTTCAAATCTATACGCACCACTCTCCAGCACCAGCTCTGCATTCCCAACACTTCAGTCATATGGAGCGGCTTGTACACCATGCAGAAATGGGCAAAAGTATACGGACACACCTCTTAATCACTGAGATCAGGGCTTTCATTTAGTATTATTACAGGATTTACTCAAGTAGCTAACCCTGCAGTCTGTCTTTACTCACACTAATGAAAGAGTGTGAGGTTCTAAAGAGCTACCCAACTCCAGCGTGGTCTGTAACAGGATCCACCATAACAACAAGTCAGTTAGTGAAATTTCTTTCCTCCTAGAGTTTCACCATCAGCTGTGAGAGTTTGATTGAACAGTGGAAGCGTTTAGGAATGACTCAGTCCCGAAGTTTCAGAGCAGGTAAAGCTACAGAGCGGGGACTCCGAGTGCTGAGCTTAGTGTGTAAACGTCTCCAACACTCTGCTGACCAATCACTGCAGAGCTAGAACCTCCTCTGACTTCAACATCAGCACCATCACTGTGGAGCTTCACGTCCGAGCAGCTGCACATCACCAAGCCTCACATCACCGAGCACAATGCCGAGCACCGGACAGAATTAAGCTCCGCCGCTGGACACTGGGGCAGCAGTGGACACGTGTTCTATGGAGTGACCAATCAGTCTTCTCTATCTGGTCAGTCTGATGGACGAGTCTGGGTTTAGAGAACACCAGGAGAACGTTAACTGCCCGACTGCACTGTGACTGTAAAGTTTGGTGGAGGAGGGATAATGATGATGATAATTGCTATGGGGGTGTTTTAGGTGAGTCTTTGAGTAATTTTGTTTAAACTTTTTTTTTATTTAGGTAAGATAAGTTGGGTGGGATTTTAGTCTATTTTTGTTTATTGTTTCGGCATTATCTCACCCTGACGCTACACCCTGTAAAAAACCTGCCTGACTGCACTGTTACTGTAAAGTTTGGTGGAGGAGGGATGATGATGATGATGCAACGGGGTGTTTAGCTAAGTCTTTGTGTAATTTTGTTTATAACTTTTTTTGTTCAGTTAAGAAAAGTTGGGTGGGATTTTAGTCTATTTTCGTTTATTGTTTTGGCATTAGCTCACCCTGACGCAACATCCCGTAAAAAAACTAATTTATTACAATCCAATTTTTTATTATTGCGTATGAAAACTTGTGTTTGGTTATAATAATGTTGAGAAAATAGAACTAAAACCACAAAACCATAAAATTACAATTTCTGTTTATATGCTATATTTTGGAATTCAAACATTATTTTCTACTAGCTTAACTTAAAAAAATTTGAAATTGTGCACTAAACTTGCCATGTCCTCTACAGAATTACACATTTAATAGTATAAGGACCTCAAATGAGCCAACATGTCAAAAATTGATTAAATCATTTCATAATACCCTCATGCTGATGTCATAATTGGATATATTAATCATATTGACCAGATTTAGGACATTATTACTTGAAAATATGGCAGTTTTGCCAGCCGAAGGCAGAATAACACACCTCACAGTGCAGACTGGAATAAAATACACTACACTGTAATTTGTCCCAGTGAGAGGGCTGGTGAGGGAGGCCAAAGGCAGGAGGACGTCAGGTATAGGTGTGCCCAGCAAGACAGCCGCTCATCTCAATTCAGGGAGTGAGTGACTGGACATGGGGAAAAAAAGAAGATAAGGGAGCTTTTAGGCATTTAGAGAAGACCTGGCCACGAAGCTGTAGAGATAAGACCAGTCAGAGCCTCTCTATGGCTCCCCACCCCCACTCCCCCCACCCCCCCCCCCCCCCACAGTGACAGGAGCACACAGACTTTTCACACGGACGCAGGACAATCACTCACTAGGAAGGGATTCAAATCCAGCGGGACTTCCCCCAATCCTGACCCACTGACCGCAACTTTATCTTCACCTGACTGATAACAAACGGACACCTAATCACAAGGCCACGCTCAAGGCCATCCAGGAGGAAGGTTACGAAGGTTTGTCAGCGGCTGAGATGTCAATACAATCATTCAGCGCGGTCTGATGTGAAATTCAGGGGCAAAACTGGTCACAGTGGTGGTGAATGGAACCAGACGTCCACCTCTAAAAGCTCCTCACAGAAAGTTCTTACAGTAGATGTTATAAATACACTGTCTGATTCTGAGATGCTGTTTATGATAGTTTAGAGAAGATCTCAGTCTAAACTCCATTCATGGTGGAGGGATACATGCAGGACGCTGTGAGGTTCAAATAGTCCCCAAAGAAAACCTAGTATTTTCAGATCTTCCACATTTTACCATCAACATCCAGATAAACTCAGAAGACACGTGTAGCTTCACTGGTGGGTTTCATAGTAAATACAATGAGGATATTTCTTTCTACTACTGTAAACACCATCACCACCACTGTAAATAACATCAACACCAATGTAAACACCATCACCATCACTGTAAACACCATCATCACCATTGTAAATAACATCACCACCAATGTAAACACCATCACCACCACTATAAACACCATCACCACTACTATAAACACCATCACCACCACTATAAACACCATCACCACCACTGTAAACACCATCATCACCACTGTAAACATCACCACCACTGTAAACACCATCATCACCACTGTAAACAACATCACCACCACTATAAACACCATCACCACTACTATAAACACCATCACCACCACTATAAACACCATCATCACCACTGTAAACATCACCACCGCTGTAAATACCATCACCACTTTACACCAAACTCACTCTGAATCTCTTTGTTTATATAGCAAAAGCTGAAATTTTGATGAATAATAGAAATTATAATAGATTTACTGTCTAGGTAGCTGCCTACCTAGACAGTGGGTCTGTCTCAAACCCTACTGAGTGTGTAAGTAGGCTGTCTATGTAGTGAGTGTGTAAGTAGGCTGTCTATGTAGTGAGTGTGTAAGTAGGCTGTATAGGTAGTGAGTGTGTAAGTAAGCTGTCTAGGTAGTGAGTGTGTAAGTAGGCTGTCTATGTAGTGAGTGTGTAAGTAGGCTGTCTAGGTAGTGAGTGTGTAAGTAGGCTGTCTAGGTAGTGAGTGTGTAAGTAAGCTGTCTAGGTAGTGAGTGTGTAAGTAGGCTGTCTAGGTAGTGAGTGTGTAAGTAGGCTGTCTAGGTAGTGAGTGTGTAAGTAGGCTGTCTAGGTAGTGAGTGTGTAAGTAGGCTGTCTAGGTAGTGAGTGTGTAAGTAGGCTGTCTAGGTAGTGAGTGTGTAAACAGATTACTGAGACGCTCTAGTTAGAGAGAGACTGCGTCACGGCTTGTTCCCGCCCACTGCAGCACGCCACCGGTGGTTTAGCTGGTTGCTAAGCTACCGGCCGGCCCGAGGCTTAAAAATCCATAAATATAATATCTGGAGTATAAAGTGTAAATGGTGAAGGACTCGTTACAGAGTTGATAATTAAATACTGTTCTGTGTGATTATATGACCAGAAACACATTAAAACTCCAGAGAATCAAAATAACTCACATTTTAAAACCACTTCACTGCTCCTAGATTAGCCTGCGGTGCATCATGGGATTGTCTTAGCGGCTGAGGAAGAGTTCAGTACTTCTTTAAAATCAGGTCTAAATAAGGTTCCTCAGTAGCAGTATGTTTAAGGTATGTAAGTATTGGGACAGTCTACATGTCGGGAGCGCATACTATGATGTAAAAGGCTGCCTGTGTAGGAGCTCAGTAGGATTTGAAACAGAGTCATGGCTTCCAGAATAGCACACCTGAAATTGGCCTCCTACTTAGATGCTCATCTATGGCTCGGAGACATTACTGTAACTCAGTGAGCAACTAACTTCAAAACTTAGAGGATTATGGGACATTCTTTGGTTGAAGAAGAAGCATACTTTTGATTGCTGTCTTCAGGAAACCTTTGGAATCTTTGGAGGAAACTCAGCAGATCAGCCGAGAACTAAACAGATCATCACATGACCAAAATCAAATCAGGTTTATTCCCTCAGCCTTAATGTAGCACCATTTATGGCCCACACCGTGCAGCTTGTGGGAACAGCAGAGCCACGGCCCCGATGTTTGAGGGAAGGAGAAGTAATTAGTTTAAGGGCAATTAGGTATCTCCTGAGCTTTGAAGCAGAAAAAAGCAAGGTCAAGAGGAGGTGAACGCTGTGATGTGAGAGACTCAAGACTACAGGAGGAATGCCTTCCGGGGGAGTGTACGGCGCCGCGACCTGCTTCAGCGCGTCGGAGCAATTTGCATGCGACATTTACCCTCATGCTGCAATAAATAGCCTCACCTGGACATTCCACAGCCCACAAAGACCACCAGCACGCCCCTCGTGAACTTCTGTCAGGATCTGTTAATGAGCTTCATAACAACCAACTGCTGGATGAACTTCCAACCTGCTTCTGGAAGTTGTTACTTCTTTTATGTTCTATATCTACCATCCTGTGTGTGTTCCACCATGTTCTATATCTACCATCCTGTATGTGTTCCACCATGTTCTATATCTACCATCCTGTATGTGTTCCACCATGTTCTATATCTACCATCCTGTATGTGTTCCACCATGTTCTATATCTACCATCCTGTATGTGTTCCACCATGTTCTATATCTACCATCCTGTATGTGTTCCACCATGTTCTATATCTACCATCCTGTATGTGTTCCACCATGTTCTATATCTACCATCCTGTATGTGTTCCACCATGTTCTATATCTACCATCCTGTATGTGTTCCACCATGTTCTATATCCACCATCCTGTATGAGTTCACCATGTTCTGCATCTACCATCCTGTATGTGTTCCACTATGTTCTATATCTACCATCCTGTATGTGTTCCACTGTGTTCTATATCTACCATCCTGTATGTGTTCCACTGTGTTCTATATCTACCATCCTGTATGTGTTCCACTGTGTTCTATATCTACCATCCTGTATGTGTTCCACTGTGTTCTATATCTACCATCCTGTATGAGTTCACCATGTTCTATATCTACCATCCTGTATGTGTTCTATATCTACCATCCTGTATGTGTTCCACTGTGTTCTATATCTACCATCATGTATGAGTTCACCATGTTCTATATCTACCATCCTGTATGTGTTCCAATATGTTCTATATCTACCATCCTGTATGTGTTCCACTGTGTTCTATATCTACCATCCTGTATGAGTTCACCATGTTCTATATCTACCATCCTGTATGTGTTCTATATCTACCATCCTGTATGAGTTCACCATGTTCTATATCTACCATCCTGTATGTGTTCCAATATGTTCTATATCTACCATCCTGTATGTGTTCCACTGTGTTCTATATCTACCATCCTGTATGTGTTCTATATCTACCATCCTGTATGTGTTCACCATGTTCTATATCTACCATCCTGTATGTGTTCTATATCTACCATCCTGTATGTGTTCACCATGTTCTATATCTACCATCCTGTATGTGTTCCACTATGTTCTATATCTACCATCCTGTATGTGTTCCAATATGTTCTATATCTACCATCCTGTATGTGTTCCAATATGTTCTATATCCACCATCCTGAACATCTTCACCATGTTCTATACCTAGCATCTTGTATGTGTTCACCATGTTCTAGATCTACCGGGCTCTTCAGTGTGCCTCATTATTCCTAGAAAGCTGATTTGCATCAGTGGCTATTACAGAAATCTCTATACAAATAAAACCATTTTGACTGCAGCAGATTCAGGGTCATGTTTCTGGCACCTCCACACAGATTAGTGTTTACGGACGCCTGACGTCCTTGAAGATTGAAAAGGAGAAGAGTGTACAGGTACCAGAGTGAACGTAGAGAGTAGATAAGGTTTGCTTTCACATGAAAATGACTCACTCCTAAGCGCTGCACTAGAAAGACATGCTAAGGGAAGCAGCCGGTTCTCCGCTGTACTGTACATGCATCTTTTGTTTAGTCGGCTTTTCACTTGTCATGTCAGACAGCAGAGCGAGCGCTAATTGCTTTCAGCGTTTATTGACATCTTCAAGTCATGAACAGTAAAATTACAGGCATTTCTAGGAAAGAACTACGCTGCCATTCATCCACTGACTGGGAGTCTATTCATTAGTGTTATATACAAACGACTACGACTACAGGGGCAGGGCTTGTATGGAGGGACTGAATCTCTCCATTAGAAGAAACTCTATTCTCAGTGAAGTGATTAATGAAGATCCAGCAGCTCTTTTAGTCCTAACTGAAGGTCTGAGAGGTCAGGATAGGATTTTGTGATGCTCTCTAGGAATCCTGTATTTGTAATGTTATATAATTTTATTCGTATAGTATTATGTAAGATACATATTGCCTCACCATACTGACCACTACACCACCATACTAACCACTACACCACTGTACTGACCACTACACCACCATACTAACCACTACACCACCGTACTAACCACTACACCACCATACTAACCACTACACCACCGTACTAACCACTACACCACCGTACTAACCACTACACCACCGTACTAACCACTACACCACCGTACTAACCACTACACCACCGTACTAACCACTACACCACCGTACTAACCACTACACCACCGTACTGACCACTACACCACCGTACTAACCACTACACCACCATACTAACCACTACACCACCATACTAACCACTACACCACCGTACTGACCACTACACCACCGTACTAACCACTACACCACCGTACTAACCACTACACCACCGTACTAACCACTACACCACCATACTAACCACTACACCACCATACTAACCACTACACCACCATACTAACCACTACACCACTATACTAACCACTACACCACCATACTAACCACTATACCACCATACTGACCACTACACCACCATACTGACCACTACACCACCGTACTAACCACTACACCACCGTACTAACCACTACACCACCGTACTGACCACTACACCACCGTACTGACCACTACACCACCATACTAACCACTACACCACCATACTAACCACTACACCACCATACTAACCACTACACCACCATACTGACCACTACACCACCGTACTGACCACTACACCACCGTACTAACCACTACACCACCGTACTAACCACTACACCACCGTACTAACTACTACACCACCATACTAACCACTACACCACCATACTAACCACTACACCACCATACTAACCACTACACCACCGTACTAACCACTACACCACCATACTGACCACTACACCACCGTACTGACCACTACACCACCATACTAACCACTACACCACCATACTAACCACTACACCACCATACTGACCACTACACCACCGTACTAACCACTACACCACCGTACTAACCACTACACCACCGTACTAACCACTACACCACCGTACTAACCACTACACCACCATACTGACCACTACATCACCATACTAACCACTACACCACCGTACTGACCACTACACCACCGTACTGACCACTACACCACCGTAATAACCACTACACCACCATAATAACCACTACACCACCGTACTAACCACTACACCACCATACTAACCACTACACCACCATAATAACCACTACACCACCGTACTAACCACTACACCACCGTACTGACCACTACACCACCGTACTGACCACTACACCACCATAATAACCACTACACCACCATAATAACCACTACACCACCATACTAACCACTACACCACCATACTGACCACTACACCACCGTACTAACCACTACACCACCGTACTAACCACTACACCACCGTACTAACCACTACACCACCGTACTAACCACTACACCACCGTACTAACCACTACACCACCGTACTAACCACTACACCACCATACTAACCACTACACCACCGTACTAACCACTACACCACCGTACTGACCACTACACCACCGTACTAACCACTACACCACCAAAATAACCACTACACCACCGTACTAACCACTACACCACCATAATAACCACTACACCACCATAATAACCACTACACCACCATACTAACCACTACACCACCATACTGACCACTACACCGCCATACTGACCACTACATCACCATGTAATACCCTCTGGTACGCTCCTAGTTGGCCAGGGGTCCACCCTATAACAAGATAATGACCCAAAACCAAGGGCGTAGAATTAGCGTGGACGGAAGTGACATGTCCCCACCAATATCCAGCGATTATTGAATTGTCCCCATCAATAATTTGACCCCACTGATGTGTCAACGTCTCATTAACCTAGAGAGGGTGCAGAAAGGGTTAAGTCATATAAACCACCCTGTAACACATACGGCCAGTGTGATGGGCTGAGGCCTTCCGCTGCTGTCACGTGGGACTCTGTGGCTACGATTGGTTGTTTCACAATGTGGAACCGTCCTTACGTCTACTCGACAGCATACAAAGATCCTGCCTGAAGAACTGAAGATTTCAAATTTTTATTAATCCATCCATATTACCCTCTTCCAGTCTTCACTAGTCCAGTGCCGGTGTTTCATGGCCACCAAGCCTCTTCGTCTTATTCTCACATCTTAGCAACGGCTTTCTTGCTGCAAACCCGTCCTGGCAGACCTGCAGCTCGAAGTCTTCTCTTCACAGCTGATGTTATGCTACGTTTGGTTGCACCAAAACTGGAAGGGAAGCTTTCCAGTCATATGAGACTCACTGTAATAACTGTGTGAGGGAGCTTGGACGTCTGGTTCCATTCACCACCACTGTCAACAGTTCTGACTCTGAATTTCACATCAAACCACACTTGCAGGATAATGTTTACAACAGAACTCTTTTGCCGACTTTACAGAAGAAGGAAAAACTTTGAATAGAAGTTAACAGAACCAGAGTTCTTCCCAAGTCATTTTGGAGCATTGTAATTGGTCTCTGTGTCCTGAAATATGAACACACTTTAAAAACCAGCTGGCATTTTCAAATGATGTCCAAAAGTGGACATTGATAAAACAGGAAGTGAGACAGTTAAACCGATTATTTCAAGCCAACATGAGGACGAATATCACGGTACGCACTCGGCGGCTCGTCGGAGCTCGATGAACAGGAACGCCCTCGTCCTCCAGCTCGCATTATTTTGTCCAAAGCCTCTCGGCCACTGCCAAGAGGAGCCTAATGGGGCTCACGGCACATCGCCTACTGAGTGGGCCCTGGGCAACCGCCCCCGTGTCATCGGGGTTGTAACGAGCAGGTACATTTCCATTCCATTTTCTCTTCGTCCACCAAAATAAGACTGCAGAACGTATCTGCACATCCACGAGCGCGGATGTTCAGGCCCAGCCGAGACCTCGACTGGATAATTGGCGAGGGTGGGTTTGCAGTTCCTTTGTAAAATAGCGGGGGTTTATTCAAATGGGCTTTGGGCAGCGCTGTGAATGTTTGGGTCTGGGAGTCTGCAGTGCTGGAGAGTAATGGAGCGCAGTACTGTGGTTTGAGTACCGCAAAAGATGCTCATTACTGGATGTTTTTGGACCAATTTCTGCTAAATTAAAGCTGAAAGTGAGCAAAAAAACAAACAAACAATAAAACCTCCTGTTTCAGAACAATACGTAAGGTCCAGCGTTTGTTGGCTGGCGAAGTGGGTAAAGTTTCAAACAGCGAGCTGGAACACGGGTTTGAGGCTTTACCGGTTTTATCGGTTTGTTTGTTGGCAGAAAAATACACACTGTTGCTTAATATACAAGCTCAGTTCCAAAAAACCATTGTGACGGTGTGTGAAATGCTGATTAACTCAGAAAGCAGTTATTAGTAATCACTGTTTGACCTGTATAACACAGAACACAGCACAAAAACACTTTGTTTTATGCTTTGAATAATTAATACCTTCCAAAATTAGGTTTTAGGGAGTCCTTCGCCTATAAATTATAGAAATTCAGTCCCTTAAACTTTGTTGTTGCTTGGTTACAGGTAATTCCTCTGCGCAGCAAAGTACCTCATTCGTTTTACTGTCTTAGTGGTTCAGGAGTAACTTGATTAGGGCTTGAATGCCCTGGTGATGTGGTGGGAGTGTGGGGTCTTCTTTATGGGAGACCTGATTCGGTCAGGTTATCTGACATTTGTTTTGTAGGGTTTTCCTTTAAATTTTGTCTTGTGTTTTTATTTGTTTTTCTTTTACGATTTATCTTAAGTTTGTCTCTGTTCTTATTGTTTCTTTTACATTTTAAGTACTCATTAAAATTCATTTTAATTCATTTTCAATCCCTTTTTGTTTAATAATTGTAAGGCTTGGCGCCATTGTAAATGAGGGTCTCCCTCAATGTAGTCCCCAGTGAAAATAAAAGTAGGTTGATTGATTGACATCCGTGCCCACCGGCTACTTTCAGCAGATATTAATGAGTACAAAGGAGAGAAATAAAAACACAATGAATGAGCTTCAGGCCAATCAGGTAACGGCGGGTTAATGAAGGTGTTCTGAAGCGTGTGGTATCTACTCTAAACAGCCTGTGGCCTTCAACAAGAGTCACTCGTCCCAGTCAAGCATCCTCAGTGCAACTACAGCTACGGTCAAATGATGCAAGCCAAAAAAAAAAAATAATAATAATAATAATAATAATGGAAAAAGCTTATGAGACATCTTAAAAGGAAATTTCAGCTGTGGGTCATATCTTCATATGGGCCATGATTGCCTGTCAGTGATAGGCTGAGAGGAAGACACTCTGAGCTTCTACTGAGATAGAAAATGATTTTTTATCCGCTCTCTACGAGCCCGACTTGTCAGAATGCATCATCTAGTGAGTCTAAGAATGAATCCTATTGGCTGTTTCATTAAAAAGCTGTGAAGTACACGTTTTTGAAAGCGGCCAGCAGCTCATATCCCATCACCAGAACCAATCAGAGAGAATAAGAAAGCACAGCACAGCCTTTAGAACCCGTCCGAGAGAACACTTAGAGTCAGAGAAGAGCAAAACACACTCAGTCAAAAGTCTGGACACGCCCACCCAGCTGCTTCTTATCTGTTCTTATAAAAATATACTTTCTCATTTTCTTCCCCATGTTCTTAAAGAGGTTCTCCCTTAGAGTTTCAGCTTCTCTTGATGGTTCTTCCTCATGCTCTTATAGAGTTTCTTCTTTAAAAGTCTTGGCTCCTCTTGATGGTTCCTCCTCATGTTCTTAAAGAGGTTCTCTTTTAGAGTCTTGGCTCCTCTTGATGGTTCTTCCTCATGTTCTTAAAGAGGTTCTCTTTTAGAGTCTCGGCTCCTCTTGATGGTTCTTCCTCATGCTCTTTAGGAGGTTCTTTTTATAAAACCTTGATTCATCTTAGTGATTCCTCATGCTCTTTGGGAGGTTACCTTTCGAGTCTTTGTGCTTCTCAGTGGTTCTTCCACATGTTCTTAAAGAGGTTCTCCTTTAGAGTTTCGGCTCCTCTTGATGGTTCTTCCTCGTGTTCTTAAAGAGGTTCTCCTTTAGAGTCTCGGCTCTACTTGACGGTTCTTCCTCATGGTCTTCAGGAGATTCTCTTTATAAAACCTTGGTTTGTCTTAGTGGTTCCTCATGCTCTTTGGGAGGTTCTCCTTTTGAGTCTAGGTGCTTCTCAGTGGTTCTTCCTCATGTTCTTAAAGAGGTTCTCCTTTAGAGTCTTGGCTCCTCTTGATGGTTCCTCCTCATGTTCTTAAGTAGGTTCTCCTATTGAGTCTCAGCTCCTCTTAATGGTTCTTCCTCATGGCCTTCAGGAGGTTCTCCTTTAGAGTCTCACCTCCACTGGATGTTATTTCTATCATCTTCATTAAAAATGTGTGGTATTAATGTTAATTTAGCTAAAATCATCTTTTAAGAACCGCCATCTATTATAAATATATGCCATTATGGAACATTCCTCCTCTACTATACGTTCTATGGAGAGTTACAGTGCATGGACCCCTTAGAACTGCCACTTCAGTGTAAACTGATGGAAGTTTAACTCTCTTAGAGCTTATAGTCCACAGAAATCAACACGTTCTACACCAGTTTAATAATAAATGATAAATAAATAATAATAAATGTACACATACTGACATTTTCCTGTGTATTGTTTCAAAACTTCGTTCTTTTGAGAAACCTGGGTTGCCATAACCTACTACCATTGAGATGAATTCAATCTATTCCTGCCATTCAACCTTCACTTAATCAGCATTTCATCTATTTTACATTTCCTATGTGTGAATTTTATTTTTTAAAATCCTGAACTGATTATAATTAGTAAAATAGGACCAGTGCAATGAGGTGCTAATAGGTTGGATAGGGTTAATCAGGCCCTTAATCAGCTGAATAATGCCTAACGAGATGAAATATATCAAATAAGTAGAGCAGCAGACAACAGACAGCACTCAGCTCACTAGAATAACAGAGAGCCAATTAAATATAAGGAACTGATCAAGTAAAAACTATTAATAACATCTAGACAATAAAGTTCCATTCATCATTTCCAACTAACCATCAAAACAGTGTCAGAAATACAGACCAAGTCATAATTACACTCCTGTACAGAAGTCTTACACACCTAATCTGAGAACAGCAGATCTGATTAGAACAGATGTAAATAATCAGACATACAATACAAAGTAACATGAATATGTTATTGTGAGAGAAGTAGATCAGATCTTGATCCAGTTTGAAGAACAAAGTTAGGTTCCAGATTTCTCCTGGATGCCCCAAACATTGTATGAATGTGTTCAGTTCAGAGTAAAAGTTGTGTAATTGGTGACCCCATGTCACCAATCAGTCATGTAGTGTCACAAATACAGCCTCAAAAAGAAGATCCAGCTCAATGTTTAGGTCTTAAAACCCAAGTCAGCACTGATGAAGATATGATGACAACAGTAGAGAATTCATTTAAGCAAAGTTTGACCGAGTTCTCTTTGAATTCTCCTTCAATCAGAGTCCTGCTCGAGTTATCAGTGCTGATAACCTCGGCGTGTAAGTGTAAACACTGGAGAAGGTTTAAAGGAGATGCTGCTGTGATCCCTCTGAGAGGAGGATGGTGAGTGCAGGAGTTGATGAGGAGGTGGGGGATGAGTGCAGGGTTTTGATGGAGAGCGGTGGATTTACGACACGGTGTACGAGATTACATCCCCCGCTCTCTCCCTCCACCTCATCATCACCTGAGCAGGGCCTGAGCGATCAGAGCCCCGCGGGAAACGAGGTGAAACTCGTCCCCTGCAGAACCTGGGATGGATGAAGCTGCCAGCTTGGAGCTAATCTAGCAGCCAGCAGCCTCCTCCTCCACCCTGAGATGGGCAGATAGGATGTGGCAGCACTCTGGAGACTGGAAACACAAGATCTACTCAGGCCACACAGAAGCGCCTGAGGCCGAGCGTACTGCGGCATAATACTGAAACATACTGCTCTGACTCGGGAATTACTCGTCATAGTATTGATCGCTGTTATTTTATTTAGTTATGGCTAATACAGTTCTGTGTGGAGCTCTATGAGCTGCACACCAGAAGATATTCATTCAAGGTTGGTCTTGTGGGAACATCTAGAAGATATTAAATAATTAATAATACACTAAAATTATATATTTACACAAATTATCTGAAGATTTCTGGTTATTATTAATGCAAGAATTGAAACTTTCTCACTCACAATTCTGGAAACATCTACAATTTATTTATTGTTTACATGCTCCTACACTCAAAGATGGTCCATCAGAAGTTCTTTAGTACCAGACAGTAGTTCTATTTAGAAACAATGTTGTAAACAGAACTGTTTTCAGGGTTTTACTGGCTCACTGCACGTTGAAATATAGAACCATGAAGAAAATTCAATATGGAACCATGTGGAAATGTTTGATATGTTTTATATAAAACCATATACAACACATTTCCATCAATCTGAGGAACCATCATACCCTACAGTGAACCATTCAGGAAATGGATCTATATAGAACTAATTTTTCTAAATAGAACCATTCACTTTACTGAAGATCGACTGAAGAACCATATTCCTTAAGTTTGTATTCTCCAATCAGAAGAAAAGCTTGGGCCTCAATAATTGCCACTTCAGTGTAATCTGTAGTCCTCACTGTGTACAGAAATCAACACCTTCTACATGAGTATCAGACAGCTGACAGTTCTGGTTGCTACCAATAATAATTAAGACATACTGACGTTTTCTTGTCCATCACTCCAAAAATACTGAAGTTCAACAGTACTGTCAGTTCAGGGGATCAATTCAGTGGCCAAACTATGACAAGTCTGCTTCCCTGACCTCCTGACCGGCCATGTCCGCTCCAATTCACTTCTAACACACCTCCAGCTGCAACTACTCATTTCCAGCCTATCTCCAGCTCACCTCAAGCCCATCTCCAGCTCACCTGCACTCCATTTCCAGCTCTCGTCCAGCCCATCTCCAGCTCCATTACATCTCCAGCTCACCTCCAGCCTGTATCTAGGCAACTACAGCACATCTCCAACTCACCTCCACTCCATTTCCAGCTCTCTACCAGCCAATCTCCAGACCATGGCTGCCCACCTCCAGCTTACCTCCAGCCCATATAAAAGCAACGACTGTCCATCTGCAGCTCACCTCCACCTCACCTCCACTCCATTTCCAGCTCTCATCCAGCTCTCGTCCAGCCCAGCTCCAGCCCATCTCCACCTCCATTACATCTTCAGCTCACCTCCAGCCCATATCTAGGCAACAACTGCCCATCTCCAGCTCATCTCCACTCCTTTTCCAGCTCTCTACTAGCCAATCTCCAGACCACAGCTGCCCACATCCAGCTTACCTCCACTCCAGCTCACCTCCAGCCCATATCCAGCTCACCTCCAGCCTGAATCTAGGCAACAACTGCCCATCTCCAACTCACCTCCACTCCATTTCCAGCTCTCAACCAGCACATCTCCAGACCACAGCTGCCCACATCCAGCTTACCTCCACTCCAGCTCACCTCCAGCCCATATCCACCTCACCTCCAGCCCATATCCACCTCACCTCCAGCCCGAATCCATGCAACAACTGTCCATCTCCAACTCACTTCCACTTAATTTCCAGCTCTCAACCAGCACATCTCCAGACCACAGCTGCCCACCTTCAACCATGACAACTTTGTTAATATAGGAACACACACAAAAAGGCCATTACAGCTGGTATTCAACTCATTACCTCAACGTAGCATCTGCTAATTAATTTAAAAACATGTAGTTCTCACAGAAAGAGTTTCGTTTGTCCTTACGTCACGTCCGCGTCGGTGAAGCCGGTTCAGATCTTTTCAAAACTGATGAAAAGGTCAATGTTAGATGTTTCACGCTGTGACAACAGCAGAACCTTAATAGGTGCTACATCCACAGCTGTGTATATAGAAAAATGTTTCCAATTTATATCTAAATTCTTCTGTTTGTGTTATTAAAATCACAGCAGTCTGATCTGTTCAGCCCTCACATTCCTCATGCATGAGCTTCCTCTCGGCGAGGAGAGAGAAGAGAGAACGAGAAACTGGAAATAACATCGATTGCAAATAAGCTAATCATAAAGTATCTCTCCAAGCATGAAGAGTTATGAGCCGGGCTGTATCGCGTCTCCATTTTTACCCCCCGTCCAATGACAAACAGCTCACACCCAAGATCTCAAAGTCGGAGCCCAAGCAGCTCTTTCCGAGCGTTTATTTCTTCCTGACAACTTTGATTCCGGGGCTGCGTTGGGCTGCTGAGTTTAGAGAACTCCACATTCTCCGAGCGCTTTCCAGGGCGAATCATTCATAACCGAAGCCCAAACATCAATGACTTATCGTCCACATCTCCACTCCGCTCAAATCCTGTCCGGATGCAGAACGAATGAATCTTCCAGAGGTGTGCGCGGGACTGTGGAGGATACGGAGCAGCCTGATGATCAGTATGCTACGCTGTGACCTTCATGATCAAACTGAATAAACCTGTTTCTCTGAGCTGGTCCACAACCTCATGAGAAACTGTAACTCAGTTTATATACAATACCTACATTTAGAGTTATACATTCAACCTAATGAGAAACTGTAACTCAGTTTATATACAATACCTACATTTAGAGTTATACATTCAACCTAATGAGAAACTGTAACTCAGTTTATATACAATACCTACATTTAGAGTTATACATTCACCTTATGAGAAACTGTAACTCAGTTTATATACAATACCTACAATTAGAGTTATACATTCAACCTAATGAGAAACTGTAACTCAGTTTATATACAATACCTACATTTAGAGTTATACATTCAACCTAATGAGAAACTGTAACTCAGTTTATATACAATACCTACATTTAGAGTTATACATTCAACCTAATGAGAAACTGTAACTCAGTTTATATACAATACCTACATTTAGAGTTATACATTCAACCTAATGAGAAACTGTAACTCAGTTTATATACAATACCTACATTTAGAGTTATACATTCAACCTAATGAGAAACTGTAACTCAGTTTATATACAATACCTACAATTAGAGTTATACATTCAACCTAATGAGAAACTGTAACTCAGTTTATATACAATACCTACATTTAGAGTTATACATTCAACCTAATGAGAAACTGTAACTCAGTTTATATACAATACCTACATTTAGAGTTATACATTCAACCTAATGAGAAACTGTAACTCAGTTTATATACAATACCTACATTTAGAGTTATACACTCAACCTAATGAGAAACTAACTCAATTTATATACAATACCTACATTTAGAGTTATACACTCAACCTAATGAGAAACTGTAACTCAGTTTATATACAATACCTACAATTAGAGTTATACATTCAACCTAATGAGAAACTGTAACTCAGTTTATATACAATACCTACATTTAGAGTTATACATTCAACCTAATGAGAAACTGTAACTCAGTTTATATACAATACCTACATTTAGAGTTATACATTCAACCTAATGAGAAACTGTAACTCAGTTTATATACAATACCTACATTTAGAGTTATACATTCAACCTAATGAGAAACTGTAACTCAGTTTATATACAATACCTACATTTAGAGTTATACATTCAACCTAATGAGAAACTGTAACTCAGTTTATATACAATACCTACAATTAGAGTTATACATTCAACCTAATGAGAAACTGTAACTCAGTTTATATACAATACCTACATTTAGAGTTATACATTCAACCTAATGAGAAACTGTAACTCAGTTTATATACAATACCTACATTTAAAGTTATACATTCAACCTAATGAGAAACTGTAACTCAGTTTATATACAATACCTACATTTAGAGTTATACATTCAACCTAATGAGAAACTGTAACTCAGTTTATATACAATACCTACATTTAAAGTTATACATTCAACCTAATGAGAAACTGTAACTCAGTTTATATACAATACCTACATTTAGAGTTATACATTCAACCTAATGAGAAACTGTAACTCAGTTTATATACAATACCTACATTTAGAGTTATACATTCAACCTAATGAGAAACTGTAACTCAGTTTATATACAATACCTACATTTAGAGTTATACATTCAACCTAATGAGAAACTGTAACTCAGTTTATGTACAATACCTACATTTAGAGTTATACATTCAGTCCGTGTGTATCATATTTGTGGGAGGAGTCTGTTCTATATTGTATTCTGAGCACAGTGAGGTGGGTGCTGTGAGCTGTGACACTGTTTCTGAATTCACAGCATGTCAGAGCCGTCACAGCGCCTGGTTTGTCAGTGTAAGAGACAAATTGGACCTTTTGCTTTTCCCACATCTCTAATGTGTGAGACAGTTCCTCCGGAGAACTGCCCATTAGTGTCCCATCGCCAGCCACCGAGCCAAATATTGATATCCTATACGCTGGTTGTATGATTCCTTGGCATAAATAATCAGCATCAATCAGCGAGCAGGATGATGTAGCGGGTCATTCATGGCGAATCCGTCACGCAGACACGCCGCAAATGAGCAGATTAAAGAAGGGAAGGTCAAAGGCTCTGATTGGACCAGGTAGCGTCCCCGCGGGGACATCACACACAAAGCTTTGGTCAAATATAATTTACTCCAGGGTCATCCGGAAAGGCCTTAATGACCGAGCTAAAAGCGCAGAGGCTTCTCGCATCAGTCACACATTGACTCCTGCATCATCTCCAGCCGTCCGTGCAATCACTTACAACCAAACAAAGCAGTGGTCACGCCGGCTGTCCGTCAAATGTATGGGGACATTTTCAGCATCAGAAATTCATTGTTAACTGCTGCACACAAAACAAACCATATGAGTAGCAGTTGATGCTCACCTGATACTGATGTAAATCTATATAGAGGCAGTGAGTGAAGAACAGAGTGGAGGAGATGGAGGTGAGGAACAGTGTGGAGGAGATGGAGGTGAGGAACAGTGTGGAGGAGATGGAGGTGAGGAACAGTGTGGAGGAGATGGAGGTGAAGAACAGAGTGGAGGAGATGGAGGTGAAGAACAGAGTGGAGGAGATGGAGGTGAAGAACAGAGTGGAGGAGATGGAGGTGAGGAACAGAGTGGAGGAGATGGAGGTGAAGAACAGAGTGGAGGAGATGGAGGTGAGGGACAGAGTGGAGGAGATGGAGGTGAAGATCAGGGTGGAGGAGATGGAGGTGAGGAACACAGTGGAAGAGATGTGGATGAGGGACAGATTGGAGGAGATGGAGATGAAGAACAGAGTGGAGGAGATGGAGGTGAAGAACAGAGTGGAGGAGATGGAGGTGAAGAACAGAGTGGAGGAGATGGAGGTGAGGAACAGTGTGGAGGAGATGTAGGTGAAGAACAGAGTGGAAGAGATGGAGGTGAGAAACAGAGTGGAGGAGATGGAGGTGAAGAACAGAGTGGAGGAGATGGAGGTGAAGAACAGAGTGGAGGAGATGGAGGCAGTGAGTGAAGAACAGAGTGGAGGAGATGGAGGCAGTGAGTGAAGAACAGAGTGGAGGAGATGGAGGTGAGGAACAGAGTGGAGGAGATGGAGGTGAAGAACAGAGTGTAGGAGATGGAGGTGTGGAACAGAGTGGAGGAGATGGAGGTGAAGAACAGAGTGGAGGAGATGGAGGTGAGGAACAGAGTGGAGGAGATGGAGGTGAAGAACAGAGTGTAGGAGATGGAGGTGAAGAACAGAGTGGAGGAGATGGAGGTGAAGAACAGAGTGGAGGAGATGGAGGTGAAGAACAGAGTGGAGGAGATGGAGGTGAAGAACAGAGTGTAGGAGATGGAGGTGTGGAACAGAGTGGAGGAGATGGAGGTGAAGAACAGAGTGGAGGAGATGGAGGTGAGGAACAGTGTGGAGGAGATGGAGGTGAAGAACAGAGTGGAGGAGATGGAGGTGAAGAACAGAGTGGAGGAGATGGAGGCAGTGAGTGAAGAACAGAGTGGAGGAGATGGAGGTGAGGAACAGAGTGGAGGAGATGGAGGTGAAGAACAGAGTGTAGGAGATGGAGGTGAGGAACAGTGTGGAGGAGATGGAGGTGAAGAACAGAGTGGAGGAGATGGAGGTGAAGAACAGAGTGGAGGAGATGGAGGTGAGGGACAGAGTGGAGGAGATGGAGGTGAGGGACAGAGTGGAGGAGATGGAGGTGAAGATCAGGGTGGAGGAGATGGAGGTGAGGAACACAGTGGAAGAGATGTGGATGAGGGACAGATTGGAGGAGATGGAGATGAAGAACAGAGTGGAGGAGATGGAGGTGAAGAACAGAATGAAGGAGATGTAGGTGAGGAACAGTGTGGAGAAGATAAAGGTGAGGAACAGTGTGGAGGAGATGGAGGTGAAGAACAGAGTGGAGGAGATGGAGGTGAGGAACAGAGTGGAGGAGATGGAGGTGAAGAACAGAGTGGAGGAGATGGAGGTAAGGAACAGAGTGTAGGAGATGGAGGTGAAGAACAGACTGGAGGAGATGGAGGTGAAGAACAGAGTGGAGGAAATGGAGGTGAGGAACAGAGTGGAGGAAATGGAGGTGAAGAACAGAGTGGAGGAGATGGAGGTGAGGAACAGCGTGGAGGAGGTGGAGGTGAGGAACAGAGTGGAGGAGAAGGAGGTGAGGAACAGAGTGGAGGAGATGGAGGTGAGGAACAGAGTGGAGGAGATGGAGGTGAGGAACAGAGTGGAGGGTATGGAGGTGAGGAACAGCGTGGAGGAGGTGGAGGTGAGGAACAGAGTGGAGGAGAAGGAGGTGAGGAACAGAGTGGAGGAGATGGAGGTGAAGAACAGAGTGGAGGAGATGGAGGTGAGGAACAGAGTGCAGGAGATGGAGGTGAAGAACAAAGTGGAGGACTTGGAGATGAGGAACAGAGTGGAGGAGATGGAGGTGAAGAACAGAGCAGAGGAGATGGAGGTGAGGAACAAAGTGGAGGAGATGGAGGCAGTGTGTGAAGAACAGAGTGGAGGACGTAACAGACGCTTTTAAATCTATCACCAGTGTTCACCCCCAGATCACCCTTACACACTACAATACTCACTCCTACTGACCACCAGCACCATCAGCTCAGCTTCTCCTTCACCAGTTCTCCTGCTTCCACCTTAAATGGAGGTGCAGGTACGTTCTGGCTCCTGCTGCACTGTTTAAGGTGGAACAGGAAAACTGGTGAATGAGCTGCTCGGTAGGAGTGAGTATTGTAGAGTGAACAGTTGGTCTGGGGGTGATGTGACTGCCACAGTGGTGTCAGAAGTGGGACAGCCCCCCCACTTTTGTAAATACTAACGAGTCTGTTATGTTCCAAGTACAATTCACTCCTCAGTCCATACGTTCTGGAGGGGCAGCTTGAACTGCCTGTCCACACAGCGCTCACGCCCAGTACAGACCACCTCCTCCTGAGCTCCGCTCCGTTCAGCGTGCTGTGCTGCAGTCAGGGCGCTCGCCGGCGCCTCCTCCCTGTGATGGAGGAGCTCCTGCAGTGAGAAACGTTTCAATCTACTGCTCCAGTCTCGTCTCTCGCCCTCCAACGACACAGGTATTACATCACACGCGCTCGATACCTCCCACCCACACTGATGTTCAGCTCAATCACAGCACTTTTATCTCCTACAGACCCCAACGAGAGACCCCAACCGGGCGGGGGGTTACTAATCGAGATCTGAACACTGTTCCTCCAGCAGAGAACCCATTAAAACAAACAATATGAAACAATCTAGAACATCATTACATACAAACAACACCCACATCTCCAGAAACGGGGGGTTCAGAGGGAGGCAGAGAGGGAGGGAGGCAGAGAGAGAGAGAGGGAGTGAGAGAGATACAGGGAGGGAGGAGAGAGAGAGAGAGGGAGTGAGAGAGATACAGGGAGGGAGGAGAGAGAGAGACAGGGAGGGAGGAGAGAGAGAGAGAGGGAGTGAGAGAGAAGACAAATGAATAGAGAAGGAGAGAGAAAGAGAGGCATGCAGAGGGAGGGAGGGAGAGAGGGAGGGAGACAGAAGAGATACAGAGGGAGAGAGAAAAGAACAAGATAGAGAACAACAAAAAAGGAAACAGACAGAGGACAAAGAGAAAGATAGAAAATAGAGACAAAAAGGAAATTAGAGAAAGAGAAAGGGAATAAATAGAGAGTAAAGAAAAGAGAACAAAATGAATGAGAGAAGAGAGAGAGAGGAGACAATGAATAGAGGGAGAAATAAAGAATGAGAGTAAGAGAAGAGAATGAATAGAGGGAGAATAGAATGAGAGAAGAGAGAATGAAGAGAGAGGAATAAAGAATGAGAGAAGAGAGAGAGAGGAGAGAATTAATAGAGGAATAAAGAGAATGAGAGAAGAAAGAGAGGATAGAATGGAGGAAGAACAAGAGAGGAGAGAATGAATAGAGGAAGAAAGAGAGAGAGAAGAGAATAAATAGAGGGAGAAACAGAGAATGAGAGAAGAGAGAGAAGAGAATGAATAGAGGAAGAAAGAGAGAGGGAAGAGAATGAACAGAGGAAGAAAGGGAATGAGAGGAGAGAGAGAGAAGATGATGAATAGAGGAAGAAAGAGAATAAGAGAAGAGAGAGAAAAGAATAAATAGAGGAGGAAAGGGAATGAGAGAGAAAGAAGAGAATAAATAGAGGAAGAAAGAGAATGAGAGAGAGAAGAGAAGAGACGAGAAGAGAATGGAGAGGGAGGAATAGAGAATGAGAGAAGAGAGAAGGAGAGAATGAATAGAGGAAGAAAGACAATGAGAGAAGAGAGAGAGAAGAGAATAAATAGATGAAGAAAGGGAATGAGAGAGAGAGAAGAGAATGAATAGAGGAAGAAAGAGAATGAGAGAGAGAGAGAGAGAGAGAGAAGAGAATGAAGAGGGAGGAATAGAGAATAGGAGGAGAGAGAGATGAGAGAATGAAGAGAGAGGAATAGAGAATGAGAGAAGGAGAGAATGAATATAGGAATAAAGGGAATAAGCGAAGAGAGAGAGAAAAGAATGAATAGAGGAAGAAAGAGAATGAGAGAGAGAGAAAGAGAAGAGAATGGAGAGGGAGGAACACAGAATGAGAGAAGGAGAGAATGAATAGAGGAATAAAGGGAATAGGCGAAGAGAGAGAGAAAAGAATGAATAGAGAAAGAAAGAGAATGAGAAAGAGAGAGAGAGAAGAGAATGCAGAGGGAGGAATAGAGAATGAGAGAAGAGAGAGAGAAGAGAATGAATAGAGGAAGAAAGAGAATGAGAGAAGAGAGAGAAGAGAATGAAGAGGGAGGAATAGAGAATGAGAGAGAGAGAAGAGAATGAATAGAGGAAGAAAGTGAATGAGAGAAGAGAGAGAGAGAAGAGAATGAATAGAGGAAGAAAGTGAATGAGAGAAGAGAGAGAGAAGAGAATGGAGAGGGAGGAATAGAGAATGAGAGAAAAGAGAGAGAGAAGAGAATGAAGAGAGGAAGAGAGAATAAGAGAAGAGAGAGAAGAGAATAAAGAGGGAGGAATAGAGAATGAGAGAAAAGAGAGAGAGAAGAGAATGAATAGAGGAATAGAGAATGAGAGAAGAGAGAGAGAGAGAAGAGAATGAAGAGAGGAATAGAGAATGAGAGGAGAGAGAGAGAGAGAAGAGAATGAAGAGAGGAATAGAGAATGAGAGAAGAGAGAGAGAGAAGAGAGAGAGAAGAGAGAGAGAGAAGAGAATGAAGAGAGGAATAGAGAATGAGAGAAGAGAGAGAGAGAGAAGAGAGAGAGAGAGAGAGAAGAGAATGAAGAGATGAATAGAGAATGAGAGGAGAGAGAGAGGAGAGAGAGAGAAGAGAATGAAGAGAGGAATAGAGAATGAGAGGAGAGACAGGGAGAAGAGAATGAATAGAGGAAGAGAGAGAGAGAAGAGAGAGAAGAGAATGAATAGAGGAATAGAGAATGAGAGAAGAGAGAGAGAGAGGAGAGAGAGAGAAGAGAATGAATAGAGGAAGAGAGAATAAGAGAAGAGAGAGAGAGAGGAGAGAGAGAGAAGAGAATGAATAGAGGAAGAGAGAATAAGAGAAGAGAGAGAAGAGAATGAAGAGGGAGGAATAGAGAATGAGAGAATGAGAGAGAGAGAAGAGAATGAAGAGAGGAAGAGAGAGAGAGAAGAGAGGAGAGAGAGAGAGAGAAGAGAATGAAGAGAGGAATAGAGAATGAGAGAATGAGAGCGAGAGAAGAGAATGAAGAGAGGAAGAGAGAGAGAGAAGAGAGGAGAGAGAGAGAGAGAAGAGAATGAAGAGAGGAATAGAGAATGAGAGGAGAGACAGGGAGAGGTAAAGACAGAGGCGAGGACTTGGCTGGACGTTGCTGGCTGTGGTCACTGTCGGTCCTGTAGAATGATGAAGTGGGCCGGCTGAGCTCCATCCATCACCGCTCCGTCTCCCAGAAGCCCACGGGGCCTCACAATATGTCAGAGTCGCGCGGCCCCCATGCATCAAAACATTTTAATACAGATCAGCCTCCCGTCGGCTCCGGACCACACTTACACCCCCCCCCCCCCACCCCCCCCCCCCCTCACGCCCCACCTATCACCACGCGTCTGAGATCACCAGTACGTCCACTCACAGGGACAAAACCACCTCAGTTCTCACCACAGAGGAACAGCAGAGGAACCAGCCTCTCCACTGAGGACCATTACTCACCAACACACTGGACACCTGCCATCTGTCCCTGAGCACAGCCCTGAACACCGTCCATCACCCTGCAGCACGCTGACTTCACCTCGCAATCTGATTGGCTGAGAACAGCACGCCAGACTGTTTTATGTATTACTCCTTATACAACACACTGTCCTGGTCCTAAAATCTGATTGGATGAATCATGTTCTAAGCTGTAAAGAATAAAATATACTCACACTGGCTGCCTCACAACACGCTGGAGTTCAGTAGCTCTTTAGAACCACACACTTTTTCACACACTTTTAGTGTGTCTAAACACAGACTGCAGGTCTAGCTGCTTGATTATATACACCTGTGTGTAATGACACCAAATAAAACCCCTGATTTAAAGATTTAAAGGTGTGTCCGAATACTTTTTACAGATAAACAAACCCTATAAGACTCTATAATACTAAGACTGGATATCTTTACAGATACATAAACGTTATAAGACTCTCTATAACACTAAGACTGGGGATCTTTACAGATAAATAAACTCTATAAGACTCTCTATAACACTAAGACTGGATATCTTTACAGATAAGTAGAATAAATAAACCCATAAGGCTATCTATAACACTAAGACTGGATATTTTTACAGATAAATAAGATAAATAAACCCCATAAGACTATCTATAACACTAAGACTGGATATTTTTACAGATAAATAAGATAAATAAACCCCATAAGACTATCTATAACACTAAGACTGGAGATCTTCACAGATAAATAAGATAAATAAACCCATAAGACGCTCTATAACACTAAGACTTGGTGTCTTTACAGATAAATAAACCTTATAGGTCTCTCTATAACACTAAGACTGGAGATCTTTACAGATAAATAAACCCTATAAGACTCTCTATAACACTAAGACTGGATATCTTTACAGATAAACAAACCCTGTAAGACTCTCTATAACACTAAGACTGGAGATCTTTACAGATAAATAAACCCTATAAGACTCTCTATAACACTAAGACTGGAGATCTTCACAGATAAATAAGATAAATAAACCCATAAGACTCTCTATAACACTAAGACTTGGTGTCTTTACAGATAAATAAACCTTATAGGTCTCTCTATAACACCAAGACTGGATATCTTTACAGATAAATAAACCCTGTAAGACTCTATATGACACTAAGACTGGCTGTCTTTACAGATAAATAAACCCTGTAAGACTCTCTAAAACACTAAGACTGGAGATCTTTACAGCTAAGTAGAATAAACCCTATAAGACTCTATATAACACTAAGACTGGAGATCTTTACAGATAAATAAACCCTGTAAGACTCTCTAAAACACCAAGACTGGAGATCTTCACAGATAAATAAGATAAATAAACCCATAAGACTCTCTATAACACTAAGACTTGGTGTCTTTACAGATAAATAAACCTTATAGGTCTCTCTATAACACCAAGACTGGATATCTTTACAGATAAATAAACCCTGTAAGACTCTCTATAACACTAAGACTGGAGATCTTTACAGATAAATAAACCCTATAAGACTCTCTATAACACTAAGACTGGAGATCTTTACAGATAAATAAACCCTATAAGACTCTATATAACACTAAGACTGGCTGTCTTTACAGATAAATAAACCCTGTAAGACTCTCTAAAACACTAAGACTGGAGATCTTTACAGATAAATAAACCCTGTAAGACTCTCTAAAACACTAAGACTGGATATCTTTACAGCTAAGTAGAACAAATTAACCCATAAGACTCTCTATAACACTAAGACTGGAGATCTTTACAGATACGTAGTGCATCCAAGGTTGTGTGGATACTAAACACTCTGTACTGAAAGGGCTGGACTGCTTTACCAGACCAGCAGTGACCACTGGGTCCAGTCTAGTAAGTAAGTAAACAGGTGTACTGGTGTGAACTGGTGTAAACTGGTGTGAACTGGTGAATCTCACCAGCTCTAATAGGCTTTAATGGTTGCTCAGGCTTGTTTTGTGATTGGCATGCTGGAAGGTAGACATGTGCGTCTCCATGTTTCACACTTAATAAAATAGGAGCGATGCTGATTCAGATTCGAGAGGAGGCCTCACAGTCACCGGGAGCCGCTGAAGATGCTTTCATTCCAGATGCATCGCTGCCATCAACCTGCCTGAAAAGGTGGGTTATGGAGAATATCTGAAAGCAGGCACTCGATCTTGAGGAGGCCGGCTGGTGTGACAGGTGGGAAGCGCGTGAGAGATTGCAGAACGTGTTTAAGCAAACCTGAGAGCTTCCTCTGGGGCGTCGGGGAGACAAACGCATCCTGTTCTGGAGAGCCAGACGAATGCTGTGTGCTTTCTTTGGGAGGGAAGAGGCAGAGAGTGAGAGATCTCTTAAAGAACGACGCCCTATTGAAGACCGGGGGAGGTGTGGGAGTAGAGAGAGAGAGAGGGAGAGAGAGAGAGAGAGAGAGAGGGCAAGACGAGGCATGAAGAAAGAGGCTCGGGGCTCAGAGTGTCGATACTCAGGAGTGAAGGAAGGGAAATGAAAAGACAAAGCCACGGAGAACGAGCCCTAGATGGTTGTTCTACCTCAGCTCAGCGACGTGAGGAACTCAGTATAGATGGTGTTCTGCTGTTAAGAAATATATTACGTGGTCAAAAGTATGTGGACACCTATATGCCCATGTGTGCCTGCTGGCCTGATGTTCCACTTCATCCACTGAGGTGTTTAGTGGGGTGGGGCGGCAAACATCCATAGCAAACATAGCTTCTCCAACCAGGTCTTTATAGATAGTGCTACAGCATCAACATCACTCTTCACTGGAACTGAGGAGCCCAAACCCTGAAACCCCCCGTGCCAAGATTATTATCCCCCCTCCACCAAACTTCACTGTTGGCACTCTACATTCTGGTAGGTAGTATCTACTGGATTTAACCACCAAACCCAGATTCCTTTATCAGATTTTCAGGTAGTAAAGCATGATTCATCACTCCAGAGAACACATTTGACTGCTCAAGAGTCCAGCAGTGGAGCTTTACACCACACCAGAGTCTAGAGTTAGAGCTTTACACCACTCCAGAGTCCAGAGTTAGAGCTTTACACCACACCAGAGTCCAAAGTTAGAGCTTTACACCACTCCAGAATCCAAAGTTAGAGCTGTACACCACACCAGAGTCCAGAGTTAGAGCTTTACACCACTCCAGAGTCCAGAGTTAGAGCTTTACACCACACCAGAGTCCAGAGTTAGAGCTTTACACCACACCAGAGTCCAGAGTTAGAGCTTTACACCACACCCGAGTCCAGAGTTAGAGCTTTACACCACTTCAGAGTCCAGAGTTAGAGCTTTACACCACTCCAGAGTCCAGAGTTAGAGCTTTACACCACACCAGAGTCCAAAGTTAGAGCTTTACACCACACCAGAGTCCAAAGTTAGAGCTTTACACCACTCCAGAATCCAAAGTTAGAGCTGTACACCACACCAGAGTCCAGAGTTAGAGCTTTACACCACTCCAGAGTCCAGAGTTAGAGCTTTACACCACACCAGAGTCCAGAGTTAGAGCTTTACACCACACCAGAGTCCAGAGTTAGAGCTTTACACCACACCCGAGTCCAGAGTTAGAGCTTTACACCACTTCAGAGTCCAGAGTTAGAGCTTTACACCACACCAGAGTCCAGAGTTAGAGCTTTACACCACACCCGAGTCCAGAGTTAGAGCTTTACACCACTTCAGAGTCCAGAGTTAGAGCTTTACACCACTCCAGAGTCCAAAGTTAGAGCTTTACACCACTCCAGAATCCAAAGTTAGAGCTGTACACCACACCAGAGTCCAGAGTTAGAGCTTTACACCACTCCAGAGTCCAGAGTTAGAGCTTTACACCACACCAGAGTCCAGAGTTAGAGCTTTACACCACACCAGAGTCCAGAGTTAGAGCTTTACACCACACCCGAGTCCAGAGTTAGAGCTTTACACCACTTCAGAGTCCAGAGTTAGAGCTTTACACCACACCAGAGTCCAGAGTTAGAGCTTTACACCACACCCGAGTCCAGAGTTAGAGCTTTACACCACTTCAGAGTCCAGAGTTAGAGCTTTACACCACTCCAGAGTCCAAAGTTAGAGCTTTACACCACTCCAGAGTCCAGAGTTAGAGCTTTACACCACACCAGAGTCCAGAGTTAGAGCTTTACACCACACCAGAGTCCAAAGTTAGAGCTTTACACCACACCAGAGTCCAGAGTTAGAGCTTTACACCACACCCGAGTCCAGAGTTAGAGCTTTACACCACACCAGAGTCCAGAGTTAGAGCTTTACACCACACCCGAGTCCAGAGTTAGAGCTTTACACCACTTCAGAGTCCAGAGTTAGAGCTTTACACCACTCCAGAGTCCAAAGTTAGAGCTTTACACCACTCCAGAGTCCAGAGTTAGAGCTTTACACCACACCAGAGTCCAGAGTTAGAGCTTTACACCACACCAGAGTCCAAAGTTAGAGCTTTACACCACACCAGAGTCCAAAGTTAGAGCTTTACACCACACCAGAGTCCAAAGTTAGAGCTTTACACCACTCCAGAGTCCAGAGTTAGAGCTTTACACCACTCCAGAGTCCAGAGTTGGAGCTTTACACCACACCAGAGTCCAGAGTTAGAGCTTTACACCACACCAGAGTCCAGAGTTAGAGCTTTACACCACACCAGAGTCCAGAGTTAGAGCTTTACACCACACCAGAGTTAGAGTTTTACACCACACCAGAGTCCAGAGTTAGAGCTTTACACCACTTCAGAGTCCAGAGTTAGAGCTTTACACCACTCCAGAGTCCAAAGTTAGAGCTTTACACCACTTCAGAGTCCAGAGTTAGAGCTTTACACCACACCAGAGTCCAGAGTTAGAGCTTTACACCACTCCAGAGTCCAGAGTTAGAGCTTTACACCACTCCAGAGTCCAGAGTTGGAGCTTTACACCACACCAGAGTCCAGAGTTAGAGCTTTACACCACACCAGAGTCCAGAGTTAGAGCTTTACACCACACCAGAGTCCAGAGTTAGAGCTTTACACCACACCAGAGTTAGAGTTTTACACCACACCAGAGTCCAGAGTTAGAGCTTTACACCACTCCAGAGTCCAAAGTTAGAGCTTTACACCACTTCAGAGTCCAGAGTTAGAGCTTTACACCACACCAGAGTCCAGAGTTAGAGCTTTACACCACCCCAGAGTCCAAAGTTAGAGCTTTACACCACACCAGAGTCCAGAGTTAGAGCTTTACACCACTCCAGAGTCCAAAGTTAGAGCTTTACACCACTCCAGAGTCCAAAGTTAGAGCTTTACACCACACCAGAGTCCAGAGTTAGAGCTTTACACCACACCAGAGTCCAGAGTTAGAGCTTTACACCACACCAGAGTCCAAAGTTAGAGCTTTACACCACACCAGAGTCCAAAGTTAGAGCTTTACACCACACCAGAGTCCAAAGTTAGAGCTTTACACCACTCCAGAGTCCAGAGTTAGAGCTTTACACCACTCCAGAGTCCAGAGTTGGAGCTTTACACCACACCAGAGTCCAGAGTTAGAGCTTTACACCACACCAGAGTCCAGAGTTAGAGCTTTACACCACACCAGAGTCCAGAGTTAGAGCTTTACACCACACCAGAGTTAGAGTTTTACACCACACCAGAGTCCAGAGTTAGAGCTTTACACCACTTCAGAGTCCAGAGTTAGAGCTTTACACCACTCCAGAGTCCAAAGTTAGAGCTTTACACCACTTCAGAGTCCAGAGTTAGAGCTTTACACCACACCAGAGTCCAGAGTTAGAGCTTTACACCACTCCAGAGTCCAGAGTTAGAGCTTTACACCACTCCAGAGTCCAGAGTTGGAGCTTTACACCACACCAGAGTCCAGAGTTAGAGCTTTACACCACACCAGAGTCCAGAGTTAGAGCTTTACACCACACCAGAGTCCAGAGTTAGAGCTTTACACCACACCAGAGTTAGAGTTTTACACCACACCAGAGTCCAGAGTTAGAGCTTTACACCACTCCAGAGTCCCAAAGTTAGAGCTTTACACCACTTCAGAGTCCAGAGTTAGAGCTTTACACCACACCAGAGTCCAGAGTTAGAGCTTTACACCACCCCAGAGTCCAAAGTTAGAGCTTTACACCACACCAGAGTCCAGAGTTAGAGCTTTACACCACTCCAGAGTCCAAAGTTAGAGCTTTACACCACTCCAGAGTCCAAAGTTAGAGCTTTACACCACACCAGAGTCCAGAGTTAGAGCTTTACACCACACCAGAGTCCAGAGTTAGAGCTTTACACCACTCCAGAGTCCAAAGTTAGAGCTTTACACCACTCCAGAGTCCAAAGTTAGAGCTTTACACCACACCAGAGTCCAGAGTTAGAGCTTTACACCACACCAGAGTCCAGAGTTAGAGCTTTACACCACCCCAGAGTCCAAAGTTAGAGCTTTACACCACACCAGAGTTAGAGCTTTACACCACACCAGAGTCCAGAGTTAGAGCTTTACACCACCCCAGAGTCCAAAGTTAGAGCTTTACACCACTCCAGAGTCCAAAGTTAGAGCTTTACACCACTCCAGAATCCAAAGTTAGAGCTTTACACCACTCCAGAGTCCAAAGTTAGAGCTTTACACCACTCCAGAGTCCAGAGTTAGAGCTTTACATCACTTCATGACTTTTCTGTTCCATCTTAAATGGTGCTGCAAATACATTCTATGGCCTATGTAAGATGCAGCATTTAAAGTGGAGCAGCATCCGGGGGTGGAGCTCTACACCACTCCAGAGTCTAGTAGTGGAGTTATACTATATAAGTGTTATTACAGGTTTACAGTTCTGAGCACTGAACTCTCACTATTACACTACATAAGTGTTATAACAAGTTTGCAGTTCTGAGTACTGAACTCACTATTACACGATATAACAGTGTTATTACAGGTTTACAGTCTGTGGCAGCTTTAATATGATTCAGTGCTGCATCTGTTGGGGTGTTGACTAACTCTCTGGTTTAAGATGAGAACGCTGAATCGCAGACTCGTACTCGTCAGAGACGTCCTCTGTAATCCACAACATCGTCCCACAAGACCGACACAGATGATGAAATGTTCTGGAGGAACTTCAGCAGAAGAGTTGAAGCTGCTCGTTTAGGAGAAGTCTGAGAGTCACGCTGAGCTTCAGACGGGAGCGACAGTCGAGAGCGAGGGCTTATGATGACACTTGACGTCAGTCGTCATGACAGCAGCGCGTTAGCTACAGAGCCGCACAAACAAAACAAAAACAACAGCACTCTCATCCTGAACTCCTCAACCAGCAGCTACCAACACGGAGAACGATGACCTCCACAAGGACACCAGCTTTATTCACCCACCCGCCACTGCCACAGCTCCACTGACCATACAGGACCTACACCCACTGTCCACTGTATCAGCTCCACTGACCATACAGAACCTCCACTCACTGTCCACTGTATCAGCTCCACTGACCATACAGAACCTCCACTCACTGTCCACTGTATCAGCTCCACTGACCATACAGGACCTCCACTCACTGTCCAATGTATCAGCTCCACTGACCATACAGGACCTCCACTCACTGTCCACTGTATCAGCTCCACTGACCATACAGGACCTCCACTCACTGTCCACTGTATCAGCTCCACTGACCATACAGGACCTCCACTCACTGTCCACTGTATCAGCTCCACTGACCATACAGGACCTCCACTCACTGTCCACTGTATCAGCTCCACTGATCATACAGGACCTCCACTCACGGTCCACTGTATCAGCTCCACTGACCATACAGGACCTCCACTCACTGTCCACTGTATCAGCTCCACTGACCATACAGGACCTCCACTCACTGACCACTGTATCAGCTCCACTGACCATACAGGACCTCCACTCACTGTCCACTGTATCAGCTCCACTGACCATACAGGACCTCCACTCACTGTCCACTGTATCAGCTCCACTGACCATACAGGACCTCCACTCACTGTCCACTGTATCAGCTCCACTGACCATACAGGAGCTACACTCACTGTCCACTGTATCAGCTCCACTGACCATACAGGACCTCCACTCACTGACCACTGTATCAGCTCCACTGACCATACAGGACCTACACTCACTGTCCACTGTATCAGCTCCACTGACCATACAGGACCTCCACTCACTGTCCACTGTATCAGCTCCACTGACCATACAGGAAAGATTCAAACAAGAAGATGAGGTGCTGGGATGTAGGTTAACTGCTGCACTATTTAAGGTGGAATGGACAATTTTTAACAAGACACTGAGGTGCTGGATTGAGTCCTAGCTGCTTCTCCATTTAAGGTGGAAAGGAAAGATTCAAACAAGGAGCTGAGATTCTAGTATGTAACTGTTGCACCACTTAAGGTGGAAAGAAAAAATTCAAACAAACAGAGGAGGAGCTAGAACGCAGCCTAACTGCTGCACTATTTAAGGTGGAAAGATTTAAATAAGAAGCGTAGGTGCTGGAAGATAGCCTAACTGCTGCACTATTTAAGGTGGAATGGGCGAAACCTGAACAAGAAGCTGGTGAAAAGCAGCTGCATATGGAGTTGAAAGTATGTAAAGGGATGAGGAGGTCGCTCTGTGAGGAGCATCTTGTTCAATTTGGGGGGCGGAGCTTCTGAAGGAGTGCTAAAGGAAGGGGCGTAAGTGTTTTGCTGCTCAAAAACGAACAATCGCTCTGCAGAATCACCGACTGCAGCTTTAAACACGAGCCTCTCGTTACAGGAGAGCTTTTCATTCTGTCTGATAATTAGAACCACCTGAACTCAATAATCAGATTTATATACCGTCTATAATTAAAAACCCATAACTGTCCTAAACAGCGGCGTCTTTCTGACGAGTATGAAACGTTCCCTCTCTCTCTCCTCTCGTCCCGACGCTCCTCGCTGAACAACACCATACATCAGGAGCGCCACGCAACGCCGCCGCGTTCTCCACACGACTCACACGGAGACTAATTCAATTTCAGGCCCAATTAAGCGCTGTCTTAGTTTGACAGTCTCTATCAACGATAACAGAGTGCGATTGTTGGCTCGTTTCGTCGGGTCTTTAGGAGGGTGAGAACGCGACTGTGCTGCAGTTGCTGACCACAGGCCCTCCTACACACCTCCTCCTGACCAGCTCAGGAGACCACCACCCTCCAGCACCACAGCAGCCCACGCCAATCATATAGATCAGTTTAGTCTGAACACTCATGTAGACCCTCTTTAACCCAGGTTCTTCTTTAGGTTCACACTGAGGCTGTGAGGCTGACGTAGACAAGAGAAGTTCTCCTCATTCACATGGTTCTCGATTGTTCTCCTATGCACCTGATTCCTAGTTCTGGGATGTTTTTTCCTATTTATGCAGTTCTTGAATTGTATTTCCCATTAACCTTTTCTCAGCTAGCCTGCTAACAGCTCTACGGTTCTCCTGCTGCTCCTAACGGTTCTACACAGTTCTCCCGCTGCTCCTAACGGTTCTACACAGTTCTCCTGCTGCTCCTAACGGTTCTACTGTTCTCCTACTTCCCCTAACAGCTCTACAGTTCTCCTGCTGCTCCTAACGGTTCTACAGTTCTCCTGCTGCTACTAACAGCTCTACGGTTCTCCTGCTTCTCCTAACAGTTCTACATGGTTCTCCTGCTGTTACTAAAAGCTCTACGGTTCTCCTGCTGCTTCTAACAGTTCTATGGTTCTCCTGCTGCCCCTTCCGCTTCTACAGTTCTCCTGCTGCTCCAAACAGTTCTGCGGTTCTCCTGCTGCTCCTAACAGCTCAACGGTTCTCCCGTTGCTCCTAACAGCTCAACGGTTCTCCTGCTGCTCTTAACAGTTTACAATTCCCCTGCTGCTCCAAACAGTTCTACAGTTCTAAGTTTATGTGGTTCTAGAACGATCTTCCAGGTTCACCCTGTTCTAGAATGACATTCGTGTTAGAACAACCATCACCTATGCTGTTCTAGGACATTATCTGGAAGGATCTCTCCAGCTTCTCCCCAGTTCTAAAATGCAATCCTCATTCACAATGTTCTAGAATGATCTTCAATAATCATTCCAAAACGACCAACATCATGCATGCTGTTCTGAGATGTTCTCCTTGTTCACAGGGTTCTGAATGTTATGTTCCTCTGTACTCTCTGTTTTGGAATCTGTTTGGTGTGTATATGTAGATCAGTTCTGTTTGAGGAACAGTATAAAGCACACTGCTGATATTAGAACAACTTACCGAGACTGTCTCTCCCTCCCTCCCTCTCTCTTTCACTCTCTCCCTCCCTCCCTCTCTCTTTCACTCTCTCCCTCCCTCCCTCTCTCTTTCACTCTCTCCCTCCCTCCCTCTCTCTTTCACTCTCTCCCTCCCTCCCTCTCTCTTTCACTCTCTCCCTCCCTCCCTCTCTCTTTCACTCTCTCCCTCCCTTTCTCTCTCTCTCTCCCCCTTTCTCTCTCTCTCTCTCTCCCTCTCTCTTTCACTCTCTCTCTCCCCCTTTCTCTCTCTCTCTCTCTTTCTCTCCCTCTCTCTTTCACTCTCTCCCTCCCTCCCTCTCTCTTTCACTCTCTCCCTCCCTTTCTCTCTCTCTCTCTCCCTCTCTCTTTCACTCTCTCTCTCCCTTTCTCTCTCTCTCTCTCTTTCACTCTCTCTCTCCCTTTCTCTCTCTCCCTCTCTCTCTCTCTTTCACTCTCTCCCTCTCACGCTCTCTCTCTCTCTCTTTTTCATTCTTTCCCTTTCTCTCTCTCCCCCCCCTCTCTTTCACGCTCTCTCTCCCTTTCTCTTTCACTCTCTCCCTTTCTCTCTCTCTCCCTCCCCCTCTCTTTCACGCTCTCTCTCCCTTTCTCTCTCTTTCTTTCACTCTCTCTCTCTCTTTCACTCTTTCTCTCTCTCCCTCTCTCTTCCTCTCTCTCTTTCTCTCCCTCTCTCTTTCACTCTCTCCCTCTCTCTTTCACTCTCTCTCCCACTCTCTTTCACTCTCTCTCCCTTTCTCTCTCTCTCCCTCTCTTTCACTCTCTCTCCCTTTCTCTCTCTCTCTCTCCCTCTCTCTCTCTCTTTCACTCTCTCTCTCCCTCTCTCTTTCACTCTCTCTCTCCCTTTCTCTCTCTCTCTCTCCCATTCTCTCTCTCTCTCTCCCTCTCTCTTTCACTCTCTCCCTTTCTCTCTCTCCCTCTCACGCTCCCTCCCTCCCTCTTTCTTTCACTCTCTCTCTCCCTCTCTCTTTCACTCTCTCTCTCCCATTCTCTCTCTCTCTCTCCCTCTCTCTTTCACTCTCTCCCTTTCTCTCTCTCCCTCTCACGCTCCCTCCCTCCCTCTTTCTTTCACTCTCTCTCTCCCTCTCTCTTTCACTCTCTCTCTCCCTTTCTCTCTCTCTCTCCCTCTCTCTTTCACTCTCTCCCTTTCACGCTCTCTCTCTCTCTTTCATTCTTTCCCTTTCTCTCTCCCTCTCTCTCTCTCTTTCATTCTTTCCCTTTCTCTCATTTTTCATTTTCTCTCACTCTGTTCACCTGATTCACTCTCTTTCTCTGCTATCTCTTTCTCACGCTTTCGCTCGCTCTCATTCACACTCTCTCTCTCTCTCTTCTTCCTCCATCAATCAATAGGAGAAGACTAAAAACAAACAGGTGTTAGTCCCAAATCCCAGCTCCCACGTCTCCTCCAGAGTTCCGAAAGAGAGAGAGAGAGAGAGAGAGAGAGAGAGAGAGAGAGAGAGAGAGAGAGAGAGAGAGAGAAATACAGAACAGACTGGCTGTTTCCCAAACACAGTGTAAAAGATCACCAGTGAGATTTCTCTCTCTCTCTTTCTATCGATTTCTGTTTTTCTCTATATATATGTTTCTCTTCTCGTCTCTTTCTCCTCTGTCTCTGTCTCTTTCTCTCACTGTTTTTTTGTGTCTCTCTCTTTCCTCTTATTCTAAATCTCGCCCCTTTCTCTCTCAGTTTCTTTTTGTTTCTCTCTCTCTATCTCTCTCCTTTCTCTTTCTCTCTCTCTCTCCAAACTAATTTAACAGTGGCAGTAATTCATAGGGGGGTCCAGTATACTCTAAAGATGACCGGGGGTCACTATTTGTATAATGCTCTGAATATCACTCTTTAGAACCAGAGGGGGACCCCCCAGTGGGGACTCTCAGGGTCTTGTAGGAAAACCCCAGCTACACTTTATGTGGATGCTCTGTTACTGACAGAAAACTGACTGTACAGAGTTTAATTCCATACAACAGAACTGTTCTACTATCAGTCTCTACTGTCACCAGTGTTACTACATTACATCATACAGAGCGTTCTCCTTCTCCTCGTCTCCGTACGGGAACGCTGGAACATCATCACTGCCCAAAGAAAAAACACGTAGCTCCATGTATCTCGATTTTTATCATCTGAACACAATCACTTCAACACCAGCCACTTGACTTCATCAGAATCCGTGAACTGAACGATGGTGATAACGTGGTATAAACGTAGAATCAATCAGTGAACAGCTACAACATTACACCAAACTGAGCTCAGACCCAGAGAACACGACGGCACTGTTTCTGGATCTGTTTATACCTGGTTTCTTCTTTACATCGTAGAGTTATAACTTGTCTGTGTGGAGCATTGACAAACTGTGTTGATGTCCACATAGTGATTTCACTACAGAACCAGTGAACTGAATGATGGTGACACAACAGCATATAAACGTAGAGCCAATCAATGAACATCTACAACAATACACCAAACAATTCCAAACTTTTCCACGTCTCCTCAGTCCATCTCAACTGAGCTCAGGCCCAGAGGACATGACGGCGCTGTTTCTGGATCTGTTTATATCTGGTTTCTTCCTTTTTTAACTTGTGTGTGTGGAGCATTGATACATTGTGTTGGTGTTCAGTCCACATAGTGATTTCACTATAGAATTGGTGAATTGAATGATGGTGACGACAGCATATAAATGTAGAACCAGTCAGTGAACAGCTACAACACTACACCAAACAATTCCATACTTTTCCTCGTCTCCTCAGTCCATCTTAAGTGAGCCCAGAGGACATGACGGCACTGTTTCTGGATCTGTTTATATCTGGCTTCTTCTACACATAGTAGAGTTTTAACTTGTCTTAGTAGAGCCATAATGAACTGTGTTGATGTTAAGTCCACATAGTGATTTCACTACAGAATCGGTGAACTGAACGATGGTGATACCGTGATATAAACGTAGAACCAATCAGTGAACAGCTACAACATTACACCAAACTGAGCTCAGACCTAGAGAACATGACGGCACTGTT
This sequence comes from Megaleporinus macrocephalus, assembly GCA_021613375.1. NCBI lineage: Eukaryota > Metazoa > Chordata > Actinopteri > Characiformes > Anostomidae > Megaleporinus > Megaleporinus macrocephalus. Next base: position 2,450,811 of record CM038713.1, on the reverse strand, counting down.
TCTGGATCTGTTTATATCTGGCTTCTTCTTTACATAGTAGAGTTATAACTCGTTTGTGTGGAGTAGTGATGAATTATCTTGATGTTAATGCAGTGATTTCACTACAGAATTGGTAAACTGAATGATGGTGACACAATAGTGGTGTAAACGTAGAACCAATCAGTGAAGGGCTGCATTTGTAGAGCAGTGTTGAACTGTGTTGCTGTTATGTCCATGCAGTGATTTCACTACAGAACCAGTGAACTGAATGATGGTGACACAACAGCATATAAACCTAGAACCAATCAATGAACATCTACAACAATACACCAAACGATTCCACACTTTTCCTCGTCTCCTCAGTCCATCTCAACTGAGCTCAGGCCCAGAGGACATGACGGCACTGTTTCTGGATCTGTTTATATCTGGCTTCTTCTACACATACTAGAGTTTTAACTTGTCTTAGTAGAGCCATGATGAACTGTGTTGATGTTAAGTCCACATAGTGATTTTCCTACAGAATCGGTGAACTGAACGATGGTGATACCGTGATATAAACGAGGAACCAATAAGTGAAGAGCTAACACATTACACCAAACAGAGCTCAGACCCAGAGAAGGCGGCGGCACTGTTTCTGGATCTGTTTATATCTGGCTTCTTCTACACATACTAGAGTTTTAACTTGTCTTAGTAGAGCCATGATGAACTGTGTTGATGTTAAGTCCACATAGTGATTTTCCTACAGAATCGGTGAACTGAACGATGGTGATACCGTGATATAAACGTAGAACCAATCAGTGAAGAGCTACAACATTACACCAAACAGAGCTCAGACCCAGAGAAGGCGGCGGCACTGTTTCTGGATCTGTTTATATCTGGTTTCTTCTACACATACTAGAGTTTTAACTTGCGTTTGTAGAGCCGTGATGAACTGCTCTGCTGTTATGTCCATGCAGTGATTTCACTACAGAATCAGTGAACTGAATGATAGTGACACAACAGTGTATTAACATAGAACCAATCAGTGAGTCTCCTGAGTCCGTCTTAACTGAGCTCAGACCCAGAGAATGCAGCGGCGCTGTTTCTGGATCTGTTTATATCTGGTTTCTTCTTTACATGGTAGAGTTTTAACTTGTCTGTGTGAAGCATTGAGAAACTGTCTTGACATTAATGCAGTGATTTTACTACAGGATCTGTGAACTGAACGATGGTGATACCGTGATATAAACGTAGAACAAATCAGTGAACGGCTACAACATTACACCAAACTGAGCTCAGACCCAGAGAACACGACGGCACTGTTTCTGGATCTGTTTATATCTGGCTTCTTCTTTACATAGTAGAGTTTTAACTTGTCTGTGTGGAGCAGTGACAAATTGTGCTGATGTTAAACCCACACAGTAATTTCACTACAGAATTGGTGAACAGAATGATGGTGACCCAACAGTGTATAAACATAGAACCAATTAGTAAGTCTCCTGAGTCCACCTTAACTGAGCTCAGGGCCAGAGAAGTTGATTTTTAGCATTTGAACACGATCACTTCAACACCAGTCATCGACTTTACCAGAATCGGTGAACTGAACGATGGGGACACCTCGGTATAAACATAGAACCAAGGCCTGGAGAAATCAGGGGCACTGTTTCTGGATCTGTTTATATTTATATATTTTTTTTTGTTTACATGGTAGAGTTTTAACTCACTAACTAATCAGTGAAAGGCTACAACATTCCACCAAACAATTCCACACCTTTAAAGCATGCCACGTCAGTCCCGTTGGTATGAATTGATGGGATTATTGGTGGAGATGAATGAGGCTCGGTCAGATTAAACAGGGTAATACAGGCTTGCAGATAAATAACAGATGCTTGTAGTTTAAAAAGAAGAATTATTTTCATGTCGGACTTCAGGAGGGATCAGAAACCCCAGCAGCGCTCTGCTTATTCATGAGTGTATTCATATCTGCAGCGCATTATCTGCTCACTCCATTGTAACGCCTTTGTATTTGGTTGCATCCCAACTGGTGACAACCTTCCTCGGAGGCCGAGACGCTTCATAACGCCGCGCGGACGTGTTTACCAGATTACAGCCGATAACAAAGCCCCATATGTTCAACTCACAATAACCACACTGACACAAACCAGCGCGGTGGGAGAAGACCTGCAGCTCGAGATGTAGTTTTAATACCCGACTGACTGTCCGCGAGAGAGAGAGAGAGAGAGAGAGAGAGAGAGAGAGAGAGAGAGAGAGAGAGAGAGAGAGAGAGAGAGAGAGAGGGAGAGACAGAGAGAGAGAGAGACAGAGAGAGAGAGAGACAGAGAGACAGAGAGAGAGACAGAGAGAGAGAGAGAGACAGAGAGACAGAGAGAGAGAGAAAGAGAGAGAGAGAGAGAGAGACAGAGAGAGAGACAGAGAGAGAGACAGAGAGAGAGAGAGATATTAAAAACACTATTCAAGTCGGAAAGAGCCGCTCCAGTACGAGACCGGCCGCTGTGACCTATTGTGTGAATATTTCCCTCCAAATTTTTCCGAAGTCTGTGATAAATTCGATCGAAGCAAATGTGACCTTTTCGTACGATTTCCATGTGAAAGGAGTCGCGACGCCACAGCGTCTGTGTCTATGCAAAACCACATTAGCATATAAATGAAGCGTCTGTATTTAACGGCCTCCTGCTCTTAAAGGTGAGTCCGGAGCCGTTTACGAGACGGACGTCTCGACTGCCCTGCACGTTTAACACCAGCCACTAAAAGCTGACTCGCTGAGACTCCAGTGAGGAAACCTCTGACCAGCTTCCTGTTTAGAGACTCTGTTTAACCCTGTTATGCTGGGATGCGGCGCAGAAGATACACAACAACAGAATTTAAACCCTGATTCTGTTACTGACGTACAAACATAGATGTATAACCACCACGTCTACAGGTTCCTACAATTCAGAAGGCCACAACGAGGGGACAGCTTTTCCCTACAAAGACCCCAAATTGTGGAATAATCTCCCAGTTGATGTTCAGGACTCGGACACAGTCTCAACCTTCAAGTCTAGACTGAAAACATCCTGGTTTAGTTTAGCTTCTGGTGATTAACCTGCCCCCCTTAGATAAGGAGAGAAGATTCAGGGATTCATGGACTCCCCCTACTTACTTCTGAAAGACTCCGCCTCTCTGGGTGATCCCTCCCCTTCTTCTGAAAGACTCCACCTCTCTGGGTGACCACTCCCCCTCTTTACTTCTGAAAGACTCCACCTCTCTGGGTGACCACTCCCCCTCTTTACTTCTGAAAGACTCCACCTCTCTGGATGCCCCCTCGCCCTCTTTGGAAAGACTCCGCCTCTCTGGGTGATCCCTCAGGATCTTTACTTCTGAAAGTACTTCTCAGAAGTACTGCTGCAGCCTCCCATGGGCACTGCTAAGAAACTCAGGGACAGAAAAAACTCCCTGCGAGCTTGAAGAACCACCGAGAAGAACCATGACTCATGAGAAAGATCCACCGGGAGACGGCAACATTGATAAAACCACATCTGAAGGAAGTCCGTCCTGCTCTGAGCTGGACAGTGAGGTTAGAATACGCTGACCTGCTGTATTGTGGTGAGATTTTTTTGGCTTCTTCCTGAATTTTCAGACACTATAAGACTAAAAAAATGTTGCTTCAGTAGAACGTCACAGCCTACATCACTGATTACCTTCCCAAATTCCAGCTCTGACACACCACATATCTGACCAAAAGCAGAATTTCCTAGTATTGACTGAGAGTATTGACTGAAATAACTCAAATAAAACACAATATAATATAATAATGAAGCAAAGAGCTATATGAGTTACTCAAACTGGAGGAACTAACAATACTATATGCTAGAAAACCAGACAGATGACCACAGTTGTAGAATGTGCTACTAATAAAGGGGAACACATGACAATGAAGCTGAATGAAGGAGCAAGCGTGACGTGGCAGCCACTTTAATTCGTCACTAATGCAGATGAAAAGCAGTTGTAAGGGGCTGCAGGTGGGAGCAGGCCAGCGGTGCAGATATTGTGTGGAAGTGTGTAGGACCGTGTGGGAGGAGGTGTGGAAGTGTGTAGGACCGTGTGGGAGGAGGTGGTGTGGAAGTGGGTAGGACCGTGTGGGAGGAGGTGGTGTGGAAGTGGGTAGGACCGTGTGGGAGGAGGTGGTGTGGAAGTGTATAGGACCGTGTGAGAGGAGGAGGTGTGGAAGTGTGTAGGACCGTGTGGGAGGAGGTGGTGTGGAAGTGTGTAGGACCGTATGGGAGGAGGAGGTGTGGAAGTGTGTAGGACCGTGTGGGAGAAGGTGGTGTGGAAGTGTGTAGGACCGTGTGGGAGGAGGAGGTGGTGTGGAAGTGTGTAGGACCGTGTGGGAGAAGGTGGTGTGGAAGTGTGTAGGACCGTGTGGGAGAAGGTGGTGTGGAAGTGTGTAGGACCGTGTGGGAGGAGGAGGTGTGGAAGTGTGTAGGACCGTGTGGGAGGAGGTGGTGTGGAAGTGTGTAGGACCGTGTGGGAGAAGGTGGTGTGGAAGTGTGTAGGACCGTGTGGGAGGAGGTGGTGTGGAAGTGTGTAGGACCGTATGGGAGGAGGAGGTGTGGAAGTGTGTAGGACCGTGTGGGAGGAGGAGGCGTGGAAGTGTGTAGGACCATGTGGGAGAAGGTGGTGTGGAAGTGTGTAGGACCGTGTGGGAGGAGGTGGTGTGGAAGTGTGTAGGACCGTGTGGGAGAAGGTGGTGTGGAAGTGTGTAGGACCGTGTGGGAGGAGGAGGTGGTGTGGAAGTGTGTAGGACCGTGTGGGAGGAGGTGGTGTGGAAGTGTGTAGGACCGTGTGGGAGGAGGTGGTGTGGAAGTGTGTAGGACCGTGTGGGAGGAGGAGGTAGTGTGGAAGTGTGTAGGACCGTGTGAGAGGAGGTGGTGTGGAAGTGTGTAGGACCGTGTGAGAGGAGGTGGTGTGGAGGTGTGTAGGACCGTGTGAGAGGAGGTGGTGTGGAGGTGTGTAGGACCGTGTGGGAGGAGGAGGTGGTGTGGAAGTGTGTAGGACCGTGTGGGAGGAGGTGGTGTGGAAGTGTGTAGGACCGTGTGGGAGAAGGTGGTGTGGAAGTGTGTAGGACCGTGTGGGAGGAGGTGGTGTGGAAGTGTGTAGGACCGTGTCGGAGGAGGTGGTGTGGAAGTGTGTAGGACCGTGTGGGAGGAGTTGGTGTGGAAGTGTGTAGGACCGTGTGGGAGAAGGTGGTGTGGAAGTGTGTAGGACCGTGTGGGAGAAGGTGGTGTGGAAGTGTGTAGGACCGTGTGGGAGGAGAAGGTAGTGTGGAAGTGTGTAGGACCGTGTGGGAGGAGGTGGTGTGGAAGTGTGTAGGACCGTGTGGGAGGAGGTGGTGTGGAAGTGTGTAGGACCGTGTGGGAGGAGGTGGTGTGGAGGTGGGTGTGTGCGTGTGGGTTTGTTCGTACTTGCCGTGGATGACTCCGTCTGGATTCAGCATGGGGATGATCTTCAGTATGAAGGCCTCTCTCAGACTCTCTGCGACCGGGTCACTGCTACACAGGAACTCCAGAGTGCCTCTCATTACCCAGCTCGCATTGCTCTCCCCGGGGTGAACCCTCGCCGTGAGAACCACGTACGGCCGGTTCCCTACACACACAGACAAAGAACACTCTGTGATGCAGCCATGACGTTCTCCTGATAGCGCCGTGACGACGTCTACACCACCGCTTACAGGTCTGCAAAACTCTTTACAGCGTTAATCTTTATTTTATTAAATATAATATCTATTAATGAACTATTAATTATATAACTTACTACTCTGGACAGTAGAAGCCCATTACGACATCACAACCACATCACTAAAAACACCTTTATGACATCACAACCACTTCATCACTGTATAAACCATTATGACATCACACCCATATCACTATATAACCGCAAAATCGACATCATGACCACATCACTGTACAACCACGGCGTCATGACATCCCAACCACATCTCTATAAAGCTACACAATTGACTTCACAACCACGTCACCACATCATTATGACACAGCAACCACATAACACCATTATGACTTCATAACCACAACGCCATATAGCCACACCACTATGAAATCACAACCACATAATCAATATATAACCACACTATTATGACATCAAAACCACATCATCACTATACATTCACACCGATATGACATCACAACCCCATCACCACTATATAACCACAACATTGACATCATAACCACATTACCACTATATAAACACACCATTATGACATCAAAACCACATTCAAAATATAACTACACCACTATGACACCACAACCACATGACCACACCATAATGACATCATCACCACACCACTGACATCACAATCACATCACCACTATAAAACCACACCATTACGATATCACAACCACATTCACCATAGCACCACACCATTGTGACATCACAACCACATCACTACATAACCACGGCATTGACATCATAACCACATCACTATAAAGCCACACCATTGACATCACAACCACATCACCATTATGCAACCACACCATAACATCCCAACCACATCACCATTATGACATCACAACCACATCACCATTATACAACCATACCATTATGACATCACAACCACATTGCCACTATACAACCACATCATTATGACATCACAATCACATTACTATATAACCACATCATAATACAGCCACACCATTATGACATCACAATCACATTACTATATAACCACATCATAATACAGCCACACCATTATGACATCACAACCACATCACTATATAACCACAGCATTGACATCACAACCACATCACTATATAACCACAGCATTGACATCACAATCACATTACTATATAACCACATCATAATACAGCCACACCATTATGACATCACAATCACATTACTATATAACCACATCATAATACAGCCACACCATTATGACATCACAACCACATCACTATATAACCACAGCATTGACATCACAACCACATCACTATATAACCACAGCATTGACATCACAATCACATTACTATATAGCCACATCACAATTCAGTCACACCATTATGACATCACAACCACATTGCCACTATACAACCACATCATTATGACATCACAATCACATCACTATATAACCACAGCATTGTGACATCACAATCACATTACTATATAACCACAGCATTGACATCACAATCACATTACTATATAACCACATCACAATTCAGTCACACCATTATGACATCACAACCACATCACTATATAACCACAGCATTGACATCACAATCACATTAGTATATAACCACATCACAATTCAGTCACACCATTATTACATCACAACCATATCACAATAGAACCACAACATTATGACATCACAACCACATCACTATATAACCACAGCATTGACATCACAATCACATTAGTATATAACCACATCACAATTCAGTCACACCATTATTACATCACAACCATATCACAATAGAACCACACCATTATGACATCACAACCACATCACTATATAACCACAGCATTGACATCACAATCACATTAGTATATAACCACATCACAATTCAGTCACACCATTATTACATCACAACCATATCACAATAGAACCACACCATTATGACATCACAACCACATCACTATATAACCACAGCATTGACATCACAATCACATTAGTATATAACCACATCACAATTCAGTCACACCATTATTACATCACAACCATATCACAATAGAACCACACCATTATGACATCACAACCACATCACTATATAACCACAGCATTGACATCACAATCACATTAGTATATAACAACATCACAATTCAGTCACACCATTATTACATCACAACCATATCACAATAGAACCACACCATTATGACATCACCACTATATAACCACACAATTATGAAATCATATCCCCCCACCATTCTCACCCCCCACTCTCATTTTCACCCCTGTACCCTGCCCGCCCTCCACACCTTTCTCACACAGGAGAGCCCACACAGGAAGCAGGGTTCCACCGGGTTCTCCGCATTCACAGAGAGGGTGAAAAGGCAGAAGCGTTCACTGCGCGGTGGGTCACACCGGACCACAAAGCACCGCCTGAGTGAATCACCCACCGCGTCCCGCTCCGTCTCAGTGAGGTCATTACATCAAACGGCAATCATGGTGCCGCGGCCGCGTCTCCTTTGATGTCTGCCTGGACTCATCTCATCTGAGCGGGAAAATTACATCACCCTCCTGAGCGCGCTCACACGGCACGGGCGCCGGAGATGGACACAGCTTATCAGGAACACATTAAAATTTAATTTAGCACCACTATTGTGGCCCAGACCCCCGTTCCACAAAGGACGGGCAGGCAAGGCCCGCGTTAGCCTGGCCGGCCGCTCCTTCATTGATCTCTCATAATGAGTTTCGCCGGCCGCCGCGTGTGTACTCCGCCGCGCCTAGTTTAATTTTCCGTGTTTAATTGAATCTCGGTGGTCCGGCACAGGTGGGCATCGTTTGCGCGTGTATTCTTTTCTGCGGCCTGAAACTAATTGGACGAGCATGTTTGTGTCCTGTGTGTTTTTGTTGGACTTATAAAAACTGAAAGCCAGAGTTTAATGATGCCGTCAGAGCCGAACAGCAGCACGTCTGAGACTCTGGAGCTGCCGGTCAGTGCACGTGGAAACTGACCGTAACTAAGTGTTACCAACCATTTACTTCATTACAGACATCAGAAACATCTGTATGCTGAGGTAAACGTCTGAACTCTGATTGGGCGATAGACAGAAAACATATATAACTGTACTAAACACAGCAAACACTTCAGGCGCGGTCGTGTGCTGGAGGTTAGAGAACCAGCCCTGTGACTGGACGGTTGCCGGTTTGGTCCCATGAACCGACAGGACACGACTGAAGTGCCCTTATGCAAGACACCTAACCCCTGACCGCTCCCGGGGGCGCTGGGGCAGGGCTGCCCACCACTCCGGGCAAGTGTGCTCACTGCCCCCTGGTGTGTCTGTTCACTAGTGTGTGTGTATATGTGAGTGTTTCACTGCCCCCTACTGTGTCTGTTCACTAGTGTGTGTGTGTGTATATGTGAGTGTTTCACTGCCCCCCTAGTGTGTCTGTTCACTAGTGTGTGTATATGTGAGTGTTTCACTGCCCCCCTAGTGTGTCTGTTCACTAGTGTGTGTGTGTGTATATGTGAGTGTTTCACTGCCCCCCTAGTGTGTCTGTTCACTAGTGTGTGTATATGTGAGTGTTTCACTGCCCCCCTAGTGTGTCTGTTCACTAGTGTGTGTGTGTATATGTGGGTGTTTCACTGCCCCCTACTGTGTCTGTTCACTAGTGTGTCTTTTCACTAGTGTTTGTGTGTGTGAGTGTTTCACTGTCTCCTACTGTGTCTGTTCACTAGTGTGTGTGTATATGTGCGTGTTTCCCTAGCCCCCCTACTGTGTCTGTTCACTAGTGTATGTATATATATGTGAGTGTTTCCCTGCCCCCCTAGTGTGTCTGTTCACTAGTGTGTGTGTGTATATGTGGGTGTTTCACTGCCCCCTACTGTGTCTGTTCACTAGTGTGTCTTTTCACTAGTGTTTGTGTGTGTGTGAGTGTTTCACTGCCCCCTAGTGTGTCTTTTCACTAGTGTGTGTGTGTATATGTGAGTGTTTTACTGCCCCCTGGTGTGTTTGTTCACTAGTGTGTGTGTATATGTGAGTGTTTTACTGCCCCCTGGTGTGTTTGTTCACTAGTGTGTGTGTATATGTGAGTGTTTTACTGCCCCTAGTGTGTCTGTTCACTAGTGTGTGTGTGTGTGTGTGTGTATATGTAGGTGTTTCACTGCCCCTAGTGTGTCTGTTCACTAGTGTGTGTGTGTGTGTGTGTGTGTGTGTATGTGAGTGTTCCCTAGTGTGCGTGTGTATGTAG
>CM038713.1:2380931-2438431 GCA_021613375.1 Megaleporinus macrocephalus | reverse complement strand
TGTAAATCTGCTCTAATTAACGTGAAGCTCACTCGTTCGTTATAAATCAGGAGATGAATTTGCCTGCAAAGATTCTGAAAGTGCAGCTTTAATTTCTCCTTTTATTAATAAAAGCGTTTTCGCTGCGGCTCGTTTCGGGCTGTTAATTATTCTAATCCTGTTCACCAGGACTGTTTGGCCAAAAGCCGTCTGAACATCGACTGAGAGGCAGAACACACTCTCTCACCGGCAGCGCGTACCTGAGACTCCACCCCACCTCACATACCACTACTACATACCAGCTAGAGGCAGTACAGCGTAGGTGTTTCTAATAAAGTGGCCAGTTAGTGGAAACACAAGGTAGGTGTTTCTAATAAAGTGGCCAGTTAGTGGAAACACAAGGTGGGTGTTTCTAATAAAGTGGCCAGTTAGTGGAAATACAAGGTGGGTGTTTCTAATAAAGTGGTCAGTTAGTGGAAATACAAGGTGGGTGTTTCTAATAAAATGGCCAGTTAGTGGAAATACAAGATGGTTGTTTCTAATAAAGTGGCCAGTTAGTGGAAGCACAAGGTGGGTGTTTCTAATAAAATGGCCAGTTAGTGGAAGTACAAGATGGGTGTTTCTAATAAACAGGCCAGTTAGTAGAAACACAAGGTGGGTGTTTCTAATAAAGTGGCCAGTTAGTGAAAACAAAAGGTGGGTGTTTCTAATAAAGCGGCCAGTTAGTGAAAACAAAAGGTGGGTGTTTCTAATAAAGCGGCCAGTTAGTGGAAACACAAGGTGGGTGTTTCTAATAAAGTGGCCAGTTAGTGGAAACACAAGGTGGGTGTTTCTAATAAAGTGGCCAGTTAGTGGAAGCACACGGTGGGTGTTTCTAATAAAGTGGCCAGTTATTGGAAGTACAAGGTGGGTGTTTCTAATAAAGTGGCCAGTTATTGGAAGTACAAGGTAGGTGTTTCTAATAAAGTGGCCAGTTAGTGGAAGCACAAAGTAGGTGTTTCTAATAAAGTGGCCTGTTAGTGGAAGTACAATGTGGGTGTTTCTAATAAAGTGGCCAGTTAGTGGTAGTAGAAGGTGTGTGTTTCTAATAAAATGGCCTGTTAGTGGAGTGGGGGAGGGGGGTGTTCTGATACCTGTACTGAGTGTGTAATATCTATTGTATGTATTGTACTGTAGGAAAGGTTACTCCAGTGGAGAAACTCACCTGAAGCTTGGAGGTGTGCGGTGATGTATTCACCCGAGCAGCAGTCAGTCCCTCATCCAGACTGATTTATTCACTACCCCACACGGCATCACAGGACCAGAGGCCAGAACAAATGTCAACGCATGCATCACATACATAACGGAGGACGCCGCGCTCGCAGCAGCTCGAGCCCTTAAAACCTAGAACACGTTAAACCCGAACGCCTGCGTCACCCTGCGACCCCGCCCCGCTCGCCGGACGTGAATAAAGACCACTCTGCTCTTTAAACGACGGGCTGGTGTTTGTTTTTAATGATGTCCGGTTCTACTGAGAGTCCAGCTCAGACAGACTCTGTGAACTGATTGACAGAATGTTCTCACTGGGTCATTATCTGCACCTAATGTAGCTGGACGTGACGGAGAGAGAGACGCAGGTGATGAGGTCTCAGTACGTGGAGAGAAAGGAGGACACCACAAACAGTCCAAACAGAACATAGAGCTCTCATTAACAGAGTCCAGTCACCAGGAGGGAGAGAGAGAGAGAGAGAGAGAGAGAGAGAGAGAGAGAGAGAGAGAGAGAAAGGGAGGGAGGGCAGGAGAAAGACAAAGGGACAGAGCGAGAGATAGAGAGTGAGAGAGGAGACAGAGAGAGAGAGAGTTAGAGAGGAGACAGAGAGAGAGAGAGAGAGAGAGAGAGATGGAGAGAGAGAGAGAGAGAGAGAGACAAGGAGGGAGGGAGACAGAGCGAGAGAGACAAGGAGGGAGGGAGACAGAGCGAGAGAGACAAGGAGGGAGGGAGACAGAGCGAGAGAGAGAAGAGACAGACAGAGAGAGAGGGCAGAGACAGAGAGAGAGAGGGGAGAGACAGAGAGAGAGAAGAGACAGACAGAGAGAGCGCAGAGACAGAGAGAGAGAATAAGAGACAGGGAGAGAGGGAGGGAGAAAGACAGACAGAAAGAGAAACAGAGAGAGAGACAAACATACAGACACAGGCAGAGAGAGAGGAGAGAAAGAGACAAACAGAGAGGGGAGAGACAGACAGAGAGAGAGGAAAGAAACAGAGAGAAAGAGAGTTAGAGACAAGGAGGGAGGGAGAGAGAAAGAGAGACAGACAGAGAGGGGGGGCAGAGAGAGAGAGGGACGGAGAGACAGAGAGAGAGAGACATACAAACACACACAGAGACAGAGAAAGAGAGGAGAGAGAGACAGACAGAGAGAGGAGAGAGATACACAGAGAGAGAGAAGAGATGGTGAGAGAGAGAGAGATAGAGACAAGGAGAGAGAGAAAGTGAGGAGAGAGAGAAAGAAGAGAGAGGAGAGAGAAAGAGAGAGAGGAGAGAGAGAAAGACAGAGAGAGAGAAAGAAACAGAGAGGAGAGACAGAAAGAGAGAGAGGCAGAGAGAGGAGAGACAGAAAGAGAGAGAGGCAGAGAGAGGAGAGACAGAAAGAGAGAGAGGGCAGAGACAGAGAGAGGGAGAGAGAGGGGAGAGAGAAAAACAGAGAGAGAGAGAGAGACAGACAGAGAGAGTGAAAGAAAGAGTTAAAGACAGACAGGGAAGGAGGGAGAGAGAGAGACAGATAGAGACATATACAGACAGAGAGAGAGAGATGGAATGGATGAATGAATTAATAATATGAATGTGACTGATTAAATGACTGAGTGCATGGATTGATGAGTGGATGGATGGATGATAGAGAGAGTGAACAGATGAATGAATAAAGGAGGGAGGCCTGAGTGAATGGCTGAAGTAGCGAGGTATCCAGGGAGACAATGACTGAATGTATTGATTAATTAATTACTGAGAGTGAAGTGCAGTGTTTCTGCTGATCAGGAATCAGTTCTACTGCGGCGTGTTTGGACAGCAGCAGCAAATCAGAGCGCATCATTTCGCCTGTCAGTCAAACTCGGAAAGTTTAACCAGCATGCTAACTCGGCTCACGGCAATTAACACCATGCAATTAGCGCGGCTGCATGTTTCAGCTCCTGGTAAACGCGCTGAGGAGAGGAGGAGCTGAAAGGCTTCGGCCCGCGCGCCTCCTGTTTGTGAAAACACCAGATAGTGATGTAAATTCATCCGCCTCTAATTAAGCCGCCGGAGCGGACTGGGCGCTGACCGCTCCCTATCTCTGGCCGAGGAACTGCCCGCTCAGCGGCACTCTACAGTCGCAGCCCCTCGGAACCGAGTTCTAATTATTAGTACCTCGTCCGGCGCCGCTATAGGAGGAGGCCGATTAGCATTAATCATATCAGAGACCTTTGGCGCAGTAACGAAGCAAACGGGGGCGCTAACGAGGAGCGTGTCCCGGCAGGCCGGCCGCTGATTAGGAAAAACCTAAGCGGGACTAAAAGAGCAGCTCAGGCGTTCGGGGCTCCGACGCCCAGCGTGCTAATTAAGGTGTAATCTGTTCGGGGTCGAAGGTCAGCGGGTTTGTTTGCATTTGCCGAGGCGCGTGAGCAGAGGTGCGGAGGAACCTGCGGGGGGCGTAGAGGAGAGGAGGAGCGGCGCTGCGACTAATGGAGTTAATTGACGAAGGTGGTGCTGAATTAGTGACACAAGGACGTATTTCATTATTCGATCAGGAACTCAGTCAGTTATGCTATGAAGAGGCAGCATTAATGACAGACAGTGTGATGCCTTGGCAGCGAGGCAGCTGGGGGGGCGTGGGGGGCGTGGGGGGGGGGGGGGGTCAGCGGGGCAGTGACAGATGGACATGATGACTTTCTGTGGGGTCCAAACATGTGCTGGGATTCTGGAGACATTTGGACACTTTTTCCCTAAAAACTCATTTTAATTGGAAGAAGTGAAAGAAGGGTTGGGCTGGGTCAGAGAACCCAGCCTAAACCCCAACTTTAACCCTAATCTTAACTTTAAACCCTAACCCAAACCCCTAAACCTTTAATCTAACCTGTAACCGACCCCTAATTCTAAACCCTAAACCCAACTCTAAACCCTAATACCTAACCCTATCCCTAAACACCAACCCCTAAACCTAACCCCTAACACAAAACCCTAAACCCTAACCTTTAACTCCACACCCTAAACCCTAACCCCTAAATCTACCTCTAAACCCCAAACCCTAAACCCATCAGTGGTATCTGAGGCTGAAGTCCAGCTGTTCGTGGACTAACTCTAAACCCTGACCCTAAACCCCAAATCTAAACCCCAAACCAAACTCTAAACCCTAACACCTAACCCTAAACACCAATCCCTAAACTGAACCCCTAAACATAAACCTAAACCCAAACCCCGAAACCTAACCCCTTACTCCTAAACCCTATCCCTAACACCAACCCATAAACCTAACCCCTAAGCGCAAAACCTTAAACCTAAACCCCTAAATCTAACCTTAAACCCTAACCCTAACCCCTAAACCTAATGCCTAACTCCTAAACCCTATCCTTAACCCTAAACACCAACCCCTAAACCCTAACCTCTAACACAAAGCCCTAAATCCTAACCCCTAACCTCTAACTCCATACCCTAAACCCTAACCTCTAAATCTAACCCCAAACACTAAACTTAACTCATCAGCCCATCAGTGGTATCTGAGGCTGAAGTCCAGCTGTTCATGGACTAACTCTAAACCCTGACCCTAAACCCCAAATCTAAACCCCAATCCCAACTCTAAACCCTAACACCTATCCCTAAACACCAACCCCTAAACCTAATCCCTAACTCCTAAACCCTACTCTAACCCTAACCCTAACCTAACCTCTAACGCAAAGCTCTAAATCCAAACCCCTAATCCTAAATCTATATCCTAAACCCTAACCTCTAAATCTAACCCCAAACCCTAAACTTAACTCATCAGCTCTTCAGTAGTATCTGAGGCTGAAGTCCAGCTGTTCATAGACTAACTCTAAACCCTGACCAAACCCCAAATCTAAACCCTAAACCCTAACCCAAAAACCTAACCCCTAACTCCTAAACCCTATCCCTAAACACCAACCCCTAAACCTAACCCCTAACGCCACACCCTAACCCCTAAATCTAACCCTAAATCCTACCCCTAACTCCCAACCCCTAAACCTAACCCCTAACGCCACACCCTAACCCCTAAATCTAACCCTAAACCCTACCCCTAACTACTAAACCCTAACCCTAAACACCAACCCCTAAACCTAACCTCTAACACAAAGCTCTAAATCCTGCAGCAATGATTTCATGGACTTTTTCAATAGCAAAATCGAGAATATTAGACAACACGTTCAACTGACACCAGTAACCTATCCTTCATCTGGTTTGACTCAAACAGCACAAAATGTGATTTTAGAAGAAAGACTAGAAACATTTTCTCCACTACAGCAGACAGAACTAGAAAAACTAATCTCTTCCTCAAATTCTGCTACATGCACACTTGATATGATTCCAACAAGCCTATTGAAACAAGTATTACCAGCTATTATTAAACCTTAACTATCATCAACTCTTCTCTTAGTCTGGGTCATGTACCTAAGTCTTTTAAACTAGCTGTGATAAAACCCTTGATAAAGAAACCAAATCTTGACCCCAGAGAACTGTCCAGTTATAGACCCATTTCCAATTTACCTTTTATCTCTAAGATTTTAGAAAAGGCTGTAGCTCGACAACTCTGTTCTCATCTACATAAGAACAACATATATGAAAAATTCCAATCTGGTTTTAGGCCACATCACAGCACAGAGACAGCTTTAGTTAAGATAACAAATGATCTTCTTCTTGCCTCTGATCAGGACCACGTATCTCTACTGGTGTTACTAGATCTAAGTGCAGCTTTTGACACTATAGATCACACTATTCTCTTGGACAGGCTAGAAAATGTGGTTGGAATCACAGGAACAGCGTTATCCTGGTTCACATCTTACCTTAGTGATCGCTTTCAGTTTGTAAAGATAAATAATGTATCATCTAATTATACAAGAGTGAAATATGGAGTTCCACAAGGTTCTGTTTTAGGTCCTCTGTTATTTACACTATATATGCTACCATTAGGCTCAGTTATAAATAGACATGGAATTAGTTTCCACTGTTATGCCGATGACACACAGCTGTACATATCAGACCAGATGATAAATCCAGATTAGATAAGATAGAAGATTGTGTAAGAGATATTAGACTTTGGATGCTACAGAACTTCCTTCTTTTAAACCCAGATAAAACGGAAGTTCTCCTCCTCGACCCAAAGGCTGCTCGGACTAAATGTTCAGATTTATTGTTAAATCTTGCTGACTTCTCTGTAGTTCCTGGTTCAGTAGCCAAAAATCTTGGTGTAACAATCGACTCAGATCTGACATTTAATCAACACATCGGTAACATTACAAGAACAGCGTTTCTTCACCTGCGAAACATTTCAAAGTTAAGAAATGTGTTATCTGTGTCTGATGCTGAAAAGTTGATACGTCTTTATAACCTCAAGGCTAGATTACTGTACTGCATTATTGTCAGGATGCTCCAGCAGGAACCTGAATAAACTCCAGTTAGTTCAGAACGCTGCAGCTAGAGTACTAACTAAAACCAGAACCTTCCATCATCAGTCCAGTTTTATCAGCTACACTGGCTTCCTGTTAAATTCCGTATCGACTATAAAATTATTTTACTGACGTATAAAACCCTGCACGGTCTCGCACCGGCGTACCTGCACGCTCTCGCACCGGAGTACCTACAAGATCTAATCTCCTATTATGAACCGCCACGTTCACTCAGATCACAGGATGCTGGTTTTCTAATAGTTCCTAAAATTCAGAAGACTACAGTAGGGGGAAGAGCTTTTTCCTACAAAGCCCCCAAACTGTGGAATAATCTCCCAGTTAATGTTCGGGACTCTGACACAGTCTCTATATTTAAGTCCAGACTAAAAACGTACTTGTTCAGTTTAGCTTTTGGAGACTGAGCTATGCTTCTCATCCACTGTATTACTCCAAACCTGAACTAACCTTGTTTTTCTTTCTCCTTCTTTCTGAGGTAATAACAGCCCACCTGTCCTGCAGAATACTGTTGGAGGACGGACCACCAGTACCCCTTGTTACCTTGTAACCTCTTCATCTGTCATCTGCTGCACCTTGATTGCATCACTGTATCATCCAGATGTAGCACGTGTGCAGCTTCTCTCCTTTTAGTTAATTCTGTTTATAATCAGATCTGTCAGAGTCACCAGCTGCACTCTAAACACTCCATATCCTCTATACTAACCCAAACCAGAACTAACTCAGTCTCTGTACTAACCCAGACCAGAACTAACTCTGTTTTTCTCTCTCTGAGGTAATAACCGCCCACCGGTCCCGTCGAATGCTGTTGGAGGTCCGACTGCCAGGGCCTCCTCATCACCTGGCACCAAACAGCTCTCCTCTCTCTGCTACACCTCGACTCCTCTGTACTAACCCAAACCAGAACTAACTTTGTTTTTCGTTTTTCTCTCTCTCTCTCTCTCTCTGAGGTAATAACCACCCACCTGTCCCGCCGAAAACTGTAAAAGACAGACCACCAGGGCCCCCTGTCACCTGGCTCCAACCAACGCCCCTCTCCATTTGTGCCATTTGCTCCACCTTGACTGCATCACAGTATCACCCACCTGATGTAGCACCTGTACAGCTTTTAAAGCTTTTACCTTCAAACTCAGCTTTAGTTATACTTCAAGTACTGTTCGACCAGAGGAGGATGGGTCTCCCCTTGTGAGTCTGGTTCCTCCCAAGGTTTCTTCCTCCAGTTGAGGGAGTTGTTCTTGCCACTGTTGCCTCTGGCTTGCTCACAAGGGATAAAGTGTGTGATTTTATGTTTTTCATGCTTTAAAATTCCTGTAAAGCTGCTTTGTGACAACATTGTTGTAAAAAGCGCTATACAAATAAACTTGACTTGACTTGACTTGACTTAAATCCTAACCCCTAACCTCTAAAACTAACCACAAACACTAAACTTAACTCATCAGCCCATCATTGAGGCTGAAGTCCAGCCTTGTGCGCTTCCTATTGCTCTGATAGTATCTGTAACTGCAGCACCTCTCCCTCCAACAGAAGCCTACTGAGAACTAGGGGTGAATCAATGAGCACCAAACTAACAAAAGCAGCAGTTTTAGGAGAACACAGAGTCACACCGTGACAGAAAACAATCAGGTCAATCAGAGATTACTGATCACCTCCTCAAGCTGAGATGCAAGCGAGTGATGGAGTTGGCACGCAGTTAGCACCAGGGTAAAAGTGTGAATTAGGTTTTTGGATTAAAGTATAGTATTAACTAGAACCGCTGGCCAAAAGCCCAGTGGAACTCCAGCACTCCTGAAGCGTCACACCTCATTTTTAAAAGAAGACCTCTCCACATTAAGGTGGAGTCCTCAGACAGCGGGGCCTCAGTGGCTGTAATTCATTCCTCTTGTATTCATGAATAATGTGAAACGTTCACAGCCGTGTTCTGACAGCTCCTGGAACAGAGTGTGGTTCTCTCTCGCCGCGGCGCTAACGGAGCTACTTTGAGGTTTTGGGTCATGACAGCAAGTGAACGGCTCCAATTGTGTAGAAAAAGAACGAGCGGGTAAAACCACCTTATTTCTCAGATGACACGCAGAGCCGGTGGGCCGAGGTTCAGCCGAGGATAAGCAGCTCGTGCACGATTGTTCGAAACCATGAGCCCAGAAATATCAACTTATCCACGTCACCAAACACGACTCAACGAGGCCAACGTCGTTACACATCACATCACCAGTCCAATCCCAAAACACCTGACAGCTCAGATATCAAACAATCACCTCAACCTGTGCACTGTTTCTGATTTAGAGCTCATCCTTTAAATCATCATTGAAAACTACTAAACTGCCCTGTACAGAAGATCTCCAGACAGGCTCAATTATCTTCGGTAGGGGTTAGTAGAGGTTTGGAGAGGTTCACAGAAACTGGCAGGGGAAAGGTTCACAGAGATTCATTGAGTTTACAGAGATAAACAAATATTTGTACAGGCTTGCAGAGGTTGGATGGGGTTTGGAGAGGTTCACAGAGGTGGGCAGGGGTTAGAGTGGTTCACAGAGGTTGGGAGGGGGTTAGAGAGGTTCACAGAGGTTGGGAGGGGGTTAGAGTGGTTCACAGAGGTTGGAAGGGGGTTAGATTTGTTCACAGAGGTTGGGAGGGGGTTAGAGTGGTTCACAGAGGTTGGAAGGGGGTTAGAGTGGTTCACAGAGGTTGGTAGGGTTGTTTGGAGAGGTTCAGATAGGTTGGTGGGGGTTTGGAGAGGTTGATCAGGGTTTAGAGTGGTTCAGAGAGGTTGGTAGGGGGTTTAGAGTGGTTCAGAGAAGTTGGTCGGGGTTTGGAGAGGTTGACTGAGGTGGGTA
Organism: Megaleporinus macrocephalus; assembly: GCA_021613375.1. Taxonomy (NCBI): domain Eukaryota; kingdom Metazoa; phylum Chordata; class Actinopteri; order Characiformes; family Anostomidae; genus Megaleporinus; species Megaleporinus macrocephalus. The sequence goes on along the minus strand of CM038713.1, from coordinate 2,428,978 downwards.
GTGGTGTCTGGAGAGGTTTGTAGGGGTGTTGAGAGGTTCAGAGAGGTTGTGGGGGTTTGGAGAGGTTGATCAGGGTTTAGAGTGGTTCAGAGAAGTTGGTTGAGGTTTGGAGTGGTTGACTGAGGTGGGTAGTGGTGTCTGGAGAGGTTTGTAGGGGTGTTGAGAGGTTCAGAGAGGTTGTGGGGGTTTGGAGAGGTTAATCAGGGTTTGGAGTAGTTCAGAGAAGTTGGTCGGGGTTTGGAGAGGTTGACTGAGGTTGATAGTGGTGTCTGGAGAGGTTTGTAGGGGTGTTGAGAGGTTCAGAGAGGTTGTGGGGGTTTGGAGAGGTTGATCAGGGTTTAGAGTGGTTCAGAGAAGTTGGTGGGGTTTGGAGTGGTTGCCTGAGGTGGGTAGCGGTGTCTGGAGAGGTTTGTAGGGGTGTTGAGAGGTTCAGAGAGGTTGTGGGGGTTTGGAGAGGTTAATCAGGGTTTGGAGTAGTTCAGAGAAGTTGGTAGGGGGTTTAGAATGGTTCAGAGAGGTTGGTAGGGGGTTTACAGTGGTTCAGAGAAGTTGGTCAGGGTTTGGAGAGGTTGACTGAGGTTGGTAGTGGTGTTTGGGGAGGTAGGTAGGGATGTTAAGAGGTTCAGAGAGGTTGGTGGTGGTTTGGAGAGATTGACAAGTTGGAAGGGGTTTAGAGCGATTCAGAGAGGTTGGTGGGGGTTTGGAGATGTTGACAGAAGTTGGTAGGGGTTTAGAGCAATTCCGAGAGGTTGGTGGGGGTTTGGAGATGTTGACAGAAGTTGGTAGGGGTTTAGAGCAATTCAGAGAGGTTGGAAGGGGTTTGGATAAGTTGGTAAGGGTTTGGAGAAGTTGGTAAGGGTTTGGAGAGGTTCACAGAGGTTTTTAGGTGGTTAGAGTAGTTCACAACAGTTGCTAATGGGTTGGAGTTGACAGAGGTTGGTAGGGGTTTGGAGAGGTTGACGAGGTTGGTAGGGGTCTAGAGTGGTTCCAGAGGTTGGTGGGATTTGAAGTGGTTCACAGAGTTTAGCAGTGGTTTGGAGAGGTTCACAGAAATTGCTCAGGGTTTAGTGAGGTACACAGAGGTTCATATGGGTTTGGAGAGGTAAACAAAAGTTTGTGCAAATTTGCAGAGGTTCACAGAGGTTCATAGGAGTTTGCAGAGGTTCACAGAGGTTCATAGGAGTTTGCAGAGGTTCACAGAGGTTCATAGGGCTTTGGAGAGGTTCACAGTGGTTGGTAGGGGTTTGGAGACATAAACAAAGGTTTGTGTGAGTTCACAGCAGTCCATGTGGGTTTTGCGAGATTTACATGCATTTATAGAGGCTCTGAGAGGTTCACAGAGGTTCTTTGGGCTTTGAAGATGTTGACAGAGTTTTGTGTGCATTTACAGAGGTTTACATAGGTTCATATGGGTTTGTCAAGCTTCACAGAGGTTCATAGGCATTGGATGAGCTCCACAGTCATTCATCGGGGTTTGTCAAGCTTCACCGAGGTTCATAGGCATTGGATGAGCTCCACAGTCATTCATCGGGGTTTGTCAAGCTTCACCGAGGTTCATAGGCGTTGGATGAGCTTCACAGTCATTCATCAGGGTTTGTCAAGCTTCACAGAGGTTTATAGACGTTTGATGAGCTTCACTGTCATTCATCAGGGTTTGTCAAGCTTCACAGAGGTTCATGGGGTTTGTCAAGCTTCCCAGAGGTTTGTAGGGGTTTGTTGATGTACACATGTTTATTGGGGTTTGGTGGACTTCACAGAGATTCAAAGGGGTTTGAAGAGATTAACGGAAGCTCATGGGGGTTTATCAAGCTTCACAGGGGTTCATATGGGTTTGGAGAGATGCGCAGAGAGGTTCACAGGGTTTTGTAGAGGTTCACAGAGGTTTATCTGAGTTCAGAGAGGTTCACAGAGATTCATAAAGGTTTAGTTCTTTGGGGCTTGGAGAAGTTCACAGAGGTGCATGGGTGTTGGAGATATTCACAGAGGTTTGTCTGGGTTTACTGGGATTAGCGAGGTTTTGCAAAGGCTCACAGAGGATCCTAGTGATTTGCAGGAGTTCACTTTTGTTTACAGGGATTCACAGAACTTAGTAGAAGTTAGCAGGTGCTTTCTGGTTTTCAGGAGGTTCTGCAGGGCTTGTTGGTGTTTGCTGTGATTCGTATGTGTTTGAAAGGGTTCACAGAGGTTACCAGAGGTTAGAAGTGGTTCTTTTGATTTTGGCTTTGGAGTTTTTGCAGGGTTTCAGAGATGTTTGTGAGAGGTTGCTGTCATTCACTGGGGTTTGTAGGTGTTTGAAGGTTCAGACATGGGTTCATAATGATTTGAAAAAAGGTTTCAAGGCTTGTAAGGGTTTACACATGCAATACCCTGAACCCTCTCATTCAAAACCTGTGTTATGGAAACAATAACAAACACAAGGCAGACAGATGTGTTAAAGCCCTACTTGTTCTCTCAGTCAGGTGAGACACTAACTATCCATCTCCTACCAGATGACCTAGAAAATATCCCAGGGAATGGCATGGCCTCAACAAGTTACACCTCCTGAATTCAGGGTCCCCTTAACCACAACACTGTAATCAAAATCTCTGAACTGACAAACTGGACACTGCTCTCTCAGGTGGTTGTATGTATCCAGTCCCATTTTTTAAATACTATTAACACATTTTATCAACAAATATCAACTTAATTGAATCTGTCTGTTCACAATTTCAACAGGTTGCAACCTGAAATCCAAACCTAGCTGCTAAGTGGTTGTTAAAAGACAAGGTGGGCATCTGCAATGCACCTAAAGCAGACCATCCAGATATCTACATAACATCAAAGCCCAAAGATACACATAAGATGGCAAAATCAGTTGGTATAGTATAGTGGCCTCCATGTGGCAGTCCAAGGTTCAATTCCTCTTCAACAACCTCACAGTGTAAGAATAAAGCTGTGTTCTGACTTCCAACACAAATCTCATTTCTGGTATATCCAGATAGATTTTTTGATAATCTAGAATATGAAAATTCAGATGCAAATCAGATCCAGACCACATTGGAATGTGGTTTAAAATGCAATTCCAGTCAGGTGCATCTCAGTCTGGATGCCTGGGATACTTTTAAATTTTAAAGTGTCTTTTGCATCAGTCGCAATGCAACAAACCATGACAATGTCCGATCTAGAGGAACGGATATGCTGGGGGTCAAGAAGAGCACCAACGAGTGTGGCGGGTGAAATGATGCAGCTCAGTCTCTCCACGTCACCAGTGTGGCAATGCATTTACTGACAACAGCAACTCATTCAAATCGGTTGGTGATGTCTGGACATGCAAATCTGATCTGAGCAATTACAGTGCAGACAGTCGCCTCAGAGGAACTGATTGGAGGAACAAATCTGATTTGCTTGCTGTCTGAACAAGGTCTTTGAGTCTTTGGGCAAGACTCTCAAAACAACATCCACCTGCTTCTGTATCATGATCAAATTGCCTAGATCTCTAGATCAGAGCGTCTACCAATGCCATCAATCCAGATCTCTTTAACTCTGGGTACATCCAATAGGGTTCTCAACTCTCGTGGGGTCATACGGGACCTCATAACACAAAGAACATCTGGGGACAAACATGAGAAGGTTAGAGCTAAATTTGTTTGGGAACGTAAACCTATTAGCGCATCAAATCAAGGATGGGGCGGGGCGCTGGTTTAATTGTCAACAGGGTCCTATCCCTCAATGTAAGTCACGTAAGACTCTGAGAACGGACGACAAGAACATGGGGGTGCGGTATACAGGTAAGGACCCTCATTTGAGTTGAAACTTTTCTTTATAAATAAAAACTTGTTTCCAAGTGTGCCAAAATTTCCGGACAGCAGTGTTTGTAAGAATATTCTAGTGTTCAGGTCACTGCTCACAATGTACTCGGGGAACGCTAGCAGTCGTTACCAGCAATATTTCAGTAACAAGCTTGTTAAAAAAAAAAAAAAGATTATTTATGCACACACATACGTGTACACAAACCCACGAGAGACTGCAGCGCAGCCGCGCTAGCCGAGCTAATAACAGACGGTGTTTGATCAGCTGCAGAGGCAGAAGGTGCAGATCAGGAGGGTCACTTTGCCGGTTCCCGCCGAGACTGAGAGGCAGCGTGTGGTAATGGTGCCTCTCTGCCATATGCTGTCGCCTGGTCTACAGGGAGAACACTGCAGCTGTCTGCTGTCTATAATCATCAGGCATCAGGGGCAGATAGGGGGCGCCGCTTCCCCACGGAGGAGACCAGCAGGTAGGTCATCATGTCTCAGGTTCCCCGGCTTACCTCTTCACATCCATCAGTGCACCTGGAGCAGCAAATGGTGGGCCTCACCTGCAAGGCCTCACAGGTACATAATCTGAGGGGAGGATGTATGATGTCGTCTAGAAAGATGACATTATGTTCCTCCAACAGAAAGATTGATATTTAAATTATCAATGAATTCAGGTAGAACAACAAGGCTTGACTCCTTTACAGGGCTGTAAGTATACAGAACGTCTGTAGGTGGAGCTAATACTCTCCGAGACCTTGGAAAGGACTTCTAGGGCAGTTTTCAGATATTTCACCGAGATATTCTCTTAAGAGCTGACCCCTGGTGACCAGGTCAGTGTCGTAGGTGCGTTTAGAAGAGTCTGCGGTTTGTTTTTGAGCCCACAAGGCAGCCCAGTTAACCCATAGCTCCTACAGGACTGGGAGGCAAGCAGGCTGGAAGGTAATCCCTGCGCTGGGTCTTTGAAGAAGAGCACATTGTGTTTCATCCTGAGCTTCTCAAGCCGGCAGGGCTGACAGGACTGGGCTGCTGCTGTGATGTGAGGTTCACTGTGAGGGTCACGAGGTGTAAAACACCAGCAGCAGGAAAAGTGACCTGCGCTGTACGTCTGGTCAAATGGCTCTCGGCTTCTAGACTTCTGTCACACAGCTTCTCGGCTTCGGAGCAACATCTGAGCTTCACCCATTCATCAAATCATATATTAGTATATTCTAGATCTATAGTTTCTCATTAGGTTGAGTGTATAACTCTAAATGTAGGTATTGTATATAAACTGAGTTACAGTTTCTCATTAGGTTGAATGTATAACTCTAAATGTAGGTATTGTATATAAACTGAGTTACAGTTTCTCATTAGGTTGAATGTATATTTCTAAATGTAGGTATTGTATATAAACTGAGTTACAGTTTCTCATTAGGTTGAATGTATAACTCTAAATGTAGGTATTGTATATAAACTGAGTTACAGTTTCTCATTAGGTTGAATGTATAACTCTAAATGTAGGTATTGTATATATACTGAGTTACAGTTTCTCATTAGGTTGAATGTATAACTCTAAATGTAGGTATTGTATATAAACTGAGTTACAGTTTCTCATTAGGTTGAATGTATAACTCTAAATGTAGGTATTGTATATAAACTGAGTTACAGTTTCTCATTAGGTTGAATGTATAACTCTAAATGTAGGTATTGTATATAAACTGAGTTACAGTTTCTCATTAGGTTGAATGTATATTTCTAAATGTAGGTATTGTATATAAACTGAGTTACAGTTTCTCATTAGGTTGAATGTATAACTCTAAATGTAGGTATTGTATATAAACTGAGTTACAGTTTCTCATTAGGTTGAATGTATAACTCTAAATGTAGGTATTGTATATAAACTGAGTTACAGTTTCTCATTAGGTTGAATGTATAACTCTAAATGTAGGTATTGTATATATACTGAGTTACAGTTTCTCATTAGGTTGAATGTATAACTCTAAATGTAGGTATTGTATATAAACTGAGTAACAGTTTCTCATTAGGTTGAATGTATAACTCTAAATGTAGGTATTGTGATATTTCACACCATCACAGGCTGGAATTTTCCCTCATGATCTTGTTGAATAAGCCGTAAAGCATTGAAGATGCTTATGTTCCTCACAGAGGACGCCTGTAATTACGGAGGAAGCTACTTGAAATCATACTGTATACTTGGAATGTGATGTGAGCAGAGTGCTGACAGCTCGTCATCTCACTGTTGAGTCACACAAACACCCCTCAGATTTTCTCCTGACAGCAGGTGTCGGGGCAAAAACAGATTTCCTGAGTGCTTCAGACAGTTACGAGCAGACGCGCTCGCCAGAGCTGCACCTTCAGACTGATTTTGATATTCAAGTATCCATGAAGGTTAATGAACGTATAATCGGTGAACAGCAGGGAAGCAAGACAACAATGCCATCATTACCGTAGGGCTGTTACCTCTTCAGGTGACAGCACTGACACAGCATCTCACAGAGAAACATCCTGTAAAACACTGCAGTGTCAGGGCTCGCCTGGGTTCCCATAATGCTTCTCTCCTGCTTAGATAGCCTGTATTCACTTGTAAAGATTCTTGGCTGCAAGGTTTATGTGATCCATGTTAATGTCTACAGGTCATGCAAAGCTCTGAGCAGGTTCAGTAGCTGCTGAGTATCTCTGTTAGTGTATGTACTGCTGAGTGTCTATGTTACTGTATGTACTGCTGAGTGTCTATGTTACTGTATGTACTGCTGAGTGTCTGTGTTACTGTATGTACTGCTGAGTGTCTATGTTACTGTATGTACTGCTGAGTATCTCTATGTTACTGTATGTACTGCTGAGTGTCTATGTTACTGTATGTACTGCTGAGTGTCTCTATGTTACTGTATGTACTGCTGAGTGTCTATGTTACTGTATGTACTGCTGAGTGTCTCTATGTTATTGTATGTACTGCTGAGTGTCTATGTTACTGTATGTACTGCTGAGTGTCTATGTTACTGTATGTACTGCTGAGTATCTCTATGTTAGTGTATGTACTGCTGAGTGTCTATGTTACTGTATGTACTGCTGAGTGTCTATGTTACTGTATGTACTGCTGAGTATCTCTATGTTACTGTATGTACTGCTGAGTGTCTCTATGTTACTGCATGTACTGCTGAGTATCTCTGTTACTGTATGTACTGCTGAGTCTCGATGTTACTGTATGTACTGCTGAGTGTCTCTATGTTACTGTATGTACTGTTGAGTGTCTCTATGTTACTGTATGTACTGCTGAGTGTCTCTATGTTACTGTATGTACTGTTGAGTGTCTCTATGTTACTGTATGTACTGCTGAGTGTCTCTATGTTACTGTATGTACTGTTGAGTGTCTCTATGTTACTGTATGTACTGCTGAGTGTCTCTATGTTACTGTATGTACTGCTGAGTGTCTATGTTACTGTATGTACTGCTGAGTGTCTCTATGTTATTGTATGTACTGCTGAGTGTCTATGTTACTGTATGTACTGCTGAGTGTCTATGTTACTGTATGTACTGCTGAGTATCTCTATGTTACTGTATGTACTGCTGAGTGTCTATGTTATTGCATGTACTGCTGAGTGTCTATGTTACTGTATGTACTGCTGAGTGTCTCTATGTTACTGTATGTACTGCTGAGTGTCTCTATATTACTGTATCAGGATTTCTGATGTTAAAAACTAATAAACTGAGGAATTCATGGAAGCTTGAGTGATGAAATGAATTTACTGCAAAGATACAGAGAATAAAACCTCAGTCGGGTCACTTTTGACCAGTTTGTGCATCAAAGGGTTAAACGTTTTCAGTACTTCAGTACAAGGCTTTTCATTCTGCCCTGCCAAGACTTTAGCCCAGAGGTCCATGAGGCTCCAACTCTCACTAGCAAAAGGATGCATGAGAAAGAAATTAGGTACTTGTATGTTCTCTAGGTTTTAGGTAAAGATTGGAATCCAGGATAAAACAGTTAAAAGCTTTCGCAGACAAACCCGAGTTTCTGCAGCCTGAAAGTGTTCGATGTTGTTCAAAAGCACTGCTTGATGAATAAATTGATTCAAGCCGGATTTAAACTTTCATTTGAAATGTCAGGCTTCATCCTGAGGGGGTTCCTGACGACGGGCCTAATCGGGTCAATCTAACTCGATGATCATGTGGTTCACATCGGGTCAGGGAGGAAACATCATGCTGTGGGTCGGATCCATACGGAGCCTTCTCAGACTGGGTTCAGACCAGCATTTCAGGCCTGATTCAAGCTCTAACACACAAACACACAAGCACAGCCTCACTGAAAGCCTAAGGTGGGCAAACCAGGAAGGTGGGCCAAGCAAGGAAACAGGGGGACCAAAACAGAATACATGGCAAGAAGAGGAGACTGGGCAGAGACGAGGACGAGCGCACACACAGAAAGATTAGACTTACGGAGCTGGTGTACGTGTCTCCAGGCTTTGGACGATGGACAGGCAGTGATGGTGATGAGTGGGCAGGAGTTTCCAGCGAGCGTGTTGCACAGCGTCTGCTGCCTGAAGAACACTCTGCGAGGGTCCACTGAACGTTCCAGAACCTGCAGGTGGGACTGCAGACACACAGTAATCAGTACTAGGCTAAGTGATTTCTCAGGATCAGTGGAAATACCACCAACAGCAAGCATACTGTGGGGCTCTGAATGAAGGAGGTCATGTTATTTACCTGCACCAAGGCTACTCTTAAACTTGACAGGCCCAATTCATGATTTGGTATAGCAGGTCAACACAGCTGTTCACTCCCCGGACCATCCATACACTCACTAGCCCCTTTATTAGGTATAGCTTGCAAGTACCAGGTTAAACCCACCCCTGCCTTCAGAACTGCCTCAAGTCTTTTTTAGCAACAAGGTGCTGGAAACCTTCCTCAAAGATTTTTGGTCCATACTGACACGACAGCACCATGCAGTTGCCGCAGATCGGCTCCAGTCCACCACATCCCAAATGAGCTCTACTGGATTGACACTTGAGTGACGTCCCATTCTTAATCCATAGGGTTTAATATGATGTCGGCCCAACCTTTGCAGGTGTAACAGCTTCAGCTCTTCTGGGAAGTCTCTCCACACGGTTTAGGAGAGTGTTTAGGGGAATGTTTGATCGTTCTTCCAGAAGACCATTAGTGAGGTCAGACACTGATGTTGGATGAGAAGGTCTGGCTTGCAGTCTCCGCTCTAATTCATCCCAAATGTGTTCTATCAGGTTGAGGTCAGGACTCTGTGCAGGCCAGTCAAGTTCTTCCACACCAAACTCGCTCCTCCATGTCTTCATGGAGCTGCTCTGTGCACTGGTGGGCAGTCATGTTGGAATAGGAAGGGGCCGTCCCCAAACTGTCCCCACAAAGTCAAACTCTTGGTCTACTGAAGCATTAAGAGTTCCTTTCACTGGAACTGAGGGTCCCCCTGAAAAACAACCCTCGCCATTAAACTTTACACTCTGCACAGTGCAGTCCCATTCTGTGGCAACCACCAAATCTAGACTCATCCATCGGATTCCTAGACGGAGAAGCCTGATTGGTCACTCCAGAGAACACATCTCCACTGCTCTAGAGTCAGTGGTGGCGTGCTTTACTCCACTGCATCTGATGCTCTGCATTGCACTTGGTGATGTAAGGCCTCAATGTGGCTGCTCGGCCATGGAGACCCCTTCCATGAAGCTCTCTATGCTCTGTTCTTGAGCTGATCTGAAGGCCACATGAAGTTTGGAGGTCTGTAGTGATGGACTCTGTAGAAAGTTGGTGACCTCTGTGCACTATGCTCCTCAGCATCCGCTGACCCGCTCTGTCATTGTACGTGTTCTACCACTTGGTGTCTGAGTTGCTGTCGTTCTCAATCACTTCCACTTTGTTCTAACACCACTGACAGTCCACTGTGGAATATTTAGTAATGAGGAAACTTCACCACTGGACTTGTTGCACAGGTGGCGTCCTATCACGGTACCACGCTGGAGTTCACTGAGCTCCCGAGAGAGACCCACTCTTTACTAATGTGTGTAGAAGCAATCTGCAGGACTAGGAGCTGGTTTTATACACCTGTGGTCATGGAATTGACTGGAACACCTGAATTCAATGATGTGGATGGGCGAGTGAACACTTTTGGCAGTATAGAGTATCTGTAGGTCATCTGAGTACAGTGACCTCTGAAGATGTGGTCATAAGGGACAGACGTGGTCAACCTAAATGTTTTGAGTTGCTGATTGGCTGATCAGAACTGGTGAACAGGTGTACCTCATGACATGGCCGGTGAGTCAAGCCACATAAGCTACATATTCAGCCTCTGCATGCTATAACAACTATCTGTGAGGGAGCTTTTAGAGGTGGACGTCTGGTTCCATTCACTACCACTGTGAACAGATCTGACTGTATCTAGAACAGAGAGTTTCACACAGAACCCACTCTGAACAACTCTGTTTATGTCTTAACCATCTAATTATGTAGAGAAAGTCTTTGGAACTTTCCTTAAACAACAACAATAACGCTGAACACTGAACTGTAATCTTCTCTTCAGTCTTGAACTCAATGACTGCTCCAATATTCAAACCCTGTACCTCACACGGTGAGGAGGTTCTACTCTCAGCTTCAGCTCAGCTATTAGAAAAACATTAGCTTCAGATGCCAGGGCGTTTAGCAGTCCCTCCCGCCCACTCTCGGTTACCTGCAGTGCTGAGTAGGTATGTGGGTAATGGTAGGCCAGGTAACACACGTCCTCCTCGTGCCTGAAGGTCACCGTGAAGGTCAGGGTGTAGAAGGACTGACCTCGCCGACCTCTGCTGGGGCAGAAATGATTCCTGAAAGTCACAGAGAGAGAAGGTACTTACTATGAATGATTCAGTATCTACCATGAATGATTCAGTATCCACCATAAATTATTTGGTACTTACTATAAATGATTCAGTATATACTATAAATGATTCAGTATATACTATAAATGATTCAGTATCTACCATGAATTATTTGGTACTTACTATAAATGATTCAGTATCTACCATGAATGATTCAGTATCCACCATAAATTATTTGGTACTTGCTATAAATGATTAAGTATCTACCATGAATGATTCAGTATCTACCATGAATGATTCAGTATCTACCATGAATGATTCAGTATCCACCATAAATTATTTGGTACTTACTATAAATGATTCAGTATATACTATAAATGATTCAGTATCTACCATGAATTATTTGGTACTTACTATAAATGATTCAGTATCTACCATGAATGATTCAGTATCCACCATAAATTATTTGGTACTTGCTATAAATGATTAAGTATCTACCATGAATGATTCAGTATTTAACATGATTTATTTGGTACTTAGTATAAATGATTCAGTATCTACTATGAATTATTTGGTGCTTACTATAAATGATTCAGTACCTACTATAAATGATTCAGTATCTACTATGACTGATTCAGTATCCACCATAAATTATTTGGTACCTACTTTAAATGATTCAGTATCTACTATGAATGTTTCAGTATCTACCCTGAATTATTCAGTACTTACTATTAATGATTCAATATCTACCATGGGTTATTCAGTACCTACTATAAACTATTCAGTATGTACTATTATGTAATTATGTATGTAATTATTTAGTACCTACAGAATGAATTCTTCAGTATCCACCATGAATTATTATTATTATTATTATTATTATTATTATTATTATTATTATTGACTCATCAGTTTTATTCTTTATACTATATGTGCGTTACAATGTTTGTACAAACAAAAAGTGCTACTGAGGTAAAAGTTTGTTTCTTTGTGTTTCAGGTTCTTCGTCCTGCTGGAGCTCGGAGACGGTCAGCAGCAGAGACGTCTAAAGGCTAAAGGCTGATTGATTGGAAAGCTAAGTGCAGTTCAAACAAGCGGATCGATGCGGCCATTACTGAGCAAAGCCAGCGGCTAAATACAGTCACAGACAGCGGCCGGGCGAGCGAGAGCGAGAGAAACGAGAGCTGCGTCTCGTACGGTGTATAAATATACATCACAGTCTGATTCGCATCACAGTGGAATAACTGGGCAGTGAGGACGGCTGTGAGGTCACCACTGGACTCTGAGCAGAGCCGATCCAAACACCACAGCCTTTCACTTAGAGAGTCAACGAGCTGCGAGACATACGTCCGGTTATTAACGCCATGGACAATTAATCTGTATCGCGTACCTCTCGGTCAGAGACCTGCTGGACATGCTGCCTCTACCACTCTCTCAAAGACATTCTGCATCTTTGACTCTCTCAAAGACATTCTGCCTCCACGACTCTCTCAAAGACATTCTGCCTCCACGACTCCCTCAAAGACATTCTGCCTCCACGACTCCCTCAAAGACATTCTGCCACCACGACTCCCTCAAAGACATTCTGCCTCTATGACTCTCTTAAAGACATTCTGCCTCTACGACTCTCTCAAAGACATTCTGCCTTTACGACTCTCTCAAAGACATTCTGCTTCTACGACACTCTTAAAGACATTCTGCTTCTACGACTCTCTCAAAGACATTCTGCCACCACGACTCTCTCAAAGACATTCTGCCTCTACGACTCCCTCAAAGACATTCTGCCTCCACGACTCTCTTAAAGACATTCTGCCTCTATGACTCTCTTAGACATTCTGCCTCTACGACTCTCTCAAAGACATTCTGCCTCTATGACTCTCTCAGACATTCTGCTTCTATGACTCTCTTAAAGAGATTCTGCCTCTATGACTCTCTCAAAGACATTCTGGCTCTACGACTCTCTCAAAGACATTCTGCCTCTACGACTCTCTCAAAGACATTCTGTCTCCATGACTCCCTCAAAGACATTCTGCCTCCACGACTCCCTCAAAGACATTCTGCCTCCACGACTCTCTTAAAGACATTCTGCCTCCACGACTCTCTCAAAGACCTTCTGCCTCTACAAGTGTTTAGGATCTACAGGTCCAGCTGGGACTCCAGCTTCAGTACTCCAGCTTCAGCACCTACGAGTATTTAGAATCTACAGGACTAGCTGGAACATCAGCTTCAGCACCTACGAGTATTTAGAATCTACAGGACCAGCTGGAACATCAGCTTCAGCACCTACGAGTGTTTAGGATCTACAAGTCCAGTTGGGACTCCAGCTTCAGCACCTACGAGTGTTCAGGATCTACAGGTCCAGCTGGAACGTCGTGGGTAATGTGCTGCAGGATGGCGTACGGAACCTGTACGTCTCCAACCATATCTCGTATCCAGATGTACGGACAGATGAATGGACTAATGGACGAAATTGGACAATCAGACTTGCAAACGGACAAACAAATGGACAGACAGGGGGACGAACAGACAGATGGACCAACTGACAGGCTTTATCAGGTCTGTGTTAGTTTAAGGTCTCTGAGATCTTCAGTACGACCCCACCCTACTGCCAGTGTTTGTCTATGGAGGCTGCAGGGTTATGTACCTGACCTCAACGGGTGCAGCTCTGTATGCTGCCTCGACTCGAGGACTTGATAGGTGCACACATGTATTCTACAGCTGAAGCTTTCTCAGGAGCTGCACACACACCAGATAATGTGTCCATTTTCTCGAGTAAAAACAGAGTCAATGTCTTGGATAATAATGTGCTTTTAATTATTTTCAGAGTCATACGACCCTGTTTCCAGAAAAGTTGGGACTCGAAATGTAAATAAAAACAGGACGTAATGATGTGAAAATTATTTAAACCCCATGTTTGAGAAATGTTACTGTATGTGTCAACTTTGAATTTGATGCCATCATGTTTCAAAAAAGTTAAGCTAATAAACAGTAAAGCTAGTAAAGCTAATAAACACCTAGAGGAACAAGATGGGAGGATCATCCAGAGAGGCGGAGTCTTTCAGAAGTAAAGTGTGAGAGAGGCATCCAGAGAGGCGGAGTCTTTCAGAAGTAAAGCGGGAGAGACGCATCCAGAGAGGCAGAGTCTTCCAGAAATAACAAGGAGGAGGGGTCACCCAGAGAGGCGGAGTCTTTAGGAAGTAAAGAGGGAGAGGGGCACTCAGAGAGGCGGAGTCTTTAAGAAGTAAAGTGGGAGAGGCGGAGTATTTCAGAAGTAAAGCGGGAGAGGGGCATCCAGAGAGGTGGAGTCTTTCAGAAGTAAAGCGGGGGAGGCGGAGTCTTTCAGAAGTAAAGCGGGAGAGGGGCATCCAGAGAGGCGGAGTCTTTAAGAAGTAAAGCGGGAGAGGCGGAGTCTTTAAGATGTAAAGCGGGAGAGGCGGAGTCTTTCAGAAGTAACGCACGAGAGGCGGAGTCTTTCAGAAGTAAAGCGGGAGAGGCGGAGTCTTTCAGAAGTAAAGAAGGAGAGGCGGAGTCTTTCAGAAGTAAAGCGGGAGAGACGCATCCAGAGGGGCGGAGTCTTCCAGAAATAACAAGGAGGAGGGGTCACCCAGAGAGGCGGAGTCTTTAGGAAGTAAAGAGGGAGAGGGGCACTCAGAGAGGCGGAGTCTTTAAGAAGTAAAGTGGGAGAGGGGCACTCAGAGAGGCGGAGTCTTTAAGAAGTAAAGTGGGAGAGGCGGAGTCTTTCAGAAGTAAAGCGGGAGAGGGGCATCCAGAGAGGTGGAGTCTTTCAGAAGTAAAGCGGGAGAGGGGCATCCAGAGAGGTGGAGTCTTTCAGAAGTAAAGCGGGAGAGGCGGAGTCTTTCAGAAGTAAAGCGGGAGAGGGGCATCCAGAGAGGCGGAGTCTTTAAGAAGTAAAGCGGGAGAGGCGGAGTCTTTAAGATGTAAAGCGGGAGAGGCGGAGTCTTTCAGAAGTAAAGCAGGAGAGGCGGAGTCTTTCAGAAGTAAAGCGGGAGAGGCGGAGTCTTTCAGAAGTAAAGAAGGAGAGGCGGAGTCTTTCAGAAGTAAAGCGGGAGAGGCGGAGTCTTTCAGAAGTAAAGCGGGAGAGGCGGAGTCTTTCAGAAGTAAAGCAGGAGAGGCGGAGTCTTTAAGATGTAAAGCGGGAGAGGCGGAGTCTTTAAGATGTAAAGCGGGAGAGGCGGAGTCTTTAAGAAGTAAAGCGGGAGAGGCGGAGTCTTTAAGAAGGAAAGTGGGAGAGGCGGAGTCTTTAAGAAGTAAAGCGGGAGAGGCGGAGTCTTTAAGAAGGAAAGTGGGAGAGGCGGAGTCTTTAAGAAGGAAAGTGGGAGAGGGGCATCCAGAGAGGTGGAGTCTTTCAGAAGAAGATCATCACCCAAACTACATAATCTCATTGAAAGATTGAAAGAACCTGCAGAAGCTCTGTACACAAGAACCAGAACCAGTACTGGAACTCACTGGGCCTGAGATCAGGAGACGCAGAAAAGTGTCCTGTGGAATCAAAAGCCAGCATCTGTGATTGAGTCTGAACTGACCGACCTGTGGTCCAGACCTGTAGTCTTTGTGGGGTTTTCAGTTAAATATAGAGTTTAAATGATTTGCACATCATTATATTCTGTTGTTCACATTTTATTAAGTTGTACAACAAAAAGGTCTCTGCAGTGAACATCTCACACCTCCACCTGCAGCTTCTGCCACAAGAACCAGCCGCTATAAGCAGCTAATAATTCACAGAATGATTTAAGAAGAATGAACAGTCGTGTGAGCTCTGGTTTCCGGCTGAGATTATTCAGAACATAGAACTGAATCATATAACACATCTTCTCACCTGTAGTAGCATATCTCAGTTCCAGCTCTAAGCCAGTGAGGTCTTCCTTCCAGCGCCTCCCTCACCGAGTACAGGACCGGCTGCATACCTAACACACACACACACACACACACACACACACACACACACACACACACACACACACACACACACACACCTAAGCAGAACTGCACTGTAAGCCCTGATATGTACAGTCTACTCACAATACAACAGATAACTTGTCACCACACATTTACTAAGTTTTGAGTTAAATACACTCAAACTTTTAAAACTGAACAAACTAAGTTTATTAAACTGCTGCAGAAACTCCAGCATCATATCGTCACTGTCCGAAGAAAAACAAGTAAAAAATTATCAACTTTACAGGAGAGAACAAAAACCTACTTAATTACAATGTAACTCAATGGAACCAGAAATGTGTCCAACCTGTTTTGGAGCATTTCTATTGGTTCATTCACCATAAAACTTTCACAGGATATAGAAACTGTCATGTTTAAATAGTTTTAGAAAAATTTAAATAAACATATATATATATATATATATATATATATATATATATATACACATGCACAGGGTGAGTCAAAAGTATTAGGACACTTTTATTTTGGAAGAAAAAGGGAAAATGATGTATCTGAATACCCCAGCAGGTAACGGGTGAGGGGGTCTATCTTTTAGGCTATGTCTGGAATATGGACACCATCTGGAAAGACGCCATATTGGATCAAGGGCAAGTTTCTCCAATGGGAAGGTGGTTGTGTAGCAGATCAAAAAAGATCAGAACTGTCTCAGAAATCGATTGATCCAATCAGATTTGCAATATCTCTTTTGGGTTAAACTTTATCAATACAGAATGTTCCAACAACAACCACATTGAACAACATGTTCAGTGAGCTGTCCCTGGTACTGAACACAGATCTGAAGGCTCAGTTACAGTGCCTTACTGTATATATATATAGTATAAATAATGTGAGTCAGTGGAACCAAAACCAAGCTATTTTGGAGCATCTCTATTGGTCCATTCATCATGAAACTTTCACAGAGTGTAAACAGCAGCTGTCGTGTTCAAATCAAGAAAAATAAAGGACAATTTTTTTTGGACAGCACCGATATTTAAATTTGCAATTTTAACCTAGAGGAAAATATAGAAACAGTAAAGTATCATTTTCTGCATACGCCATACGTTACGTCTTCTTCTGAATCCAGTTTGTTTGATTTACAGTATAAATAAACAGTAACTGTATATTAAGATAAGCAGACTATGAATCTAAATCTGATCAGGGTGTACAAACTTCTGCACACAGCTATAGGCGACCCGGTAAGGACAGAAGCCGGCGGCGCGGTGCTGCTTACCGTAGTTGAACTGGCTGTTGGTTTTCTCACAGTTGATGACGTTGAAGCGGTACGGGACGTTAGCCGTCATGCCGCTGACCTCGAAGTAAAACCACTGATGGTGAGAAGAGGAGTTGACGTCAGCGTTCAGGATCAGATCGTATTCATACCTGAGCAAACAGAGCAAAATAGAAGAAAACAGAATATTATTTAAAAAACTGGACAGTTATTGTTTATTCACTGATTTAAATATATTGGACAAACTCAACTGTATAAGAAAATACACACACGTTTGTCTTACTATATTAGTGACTATATATTAGTTCTATATTAGGTCATCCATAGGTTTCCATTGATCTTTGTTTTACTATAACTAAATAATACTACACCTACACCCCTACAACCCTGTGTATACTGTGTGTGTGTGTGTATATATATATATATATATATATATATATAAGAGAAATATTAATTATGTATGTTTATTATTATGTTTTGGCTGATCATAACGTATATGAGGAGAAAGTCAGAGCTCTATGCTGCGAGTTAAGGAAGCTGCAGCCCTGCACGACGTGCCTTGAGCTGCTTTCCTGACAAGACTGACAAAGACAGTATACATGCTGGTGTGAGTGGATCAGACAGTCCACTCACTGTCCACTCTATTAGACACTCCTACTACCTGCTGGTCCACCTTGTAGATGTAAAGTCAGAGACAGCAGCTCATCTGATGCTGTACAGTTTGTGTTCCTCTAGTTCTTCATCAGTGGACACAGGACGCCGCCCACAGGACACTGCTGTCTGGATAGTTTTGGTTGGTGGACGATTCTTAGTCCAGCAGTGATACTGAGAAGCACTGCTGTGTCTGATCCACTCACACCAGCACAACACACACTAATGTAAATGTCATTGTGACTGCAGTGCTGAGAATCTGGAGGTGGCTTTAATGTTCTGGCTGATCAGTATATAAACATAGAGTATATATTGAGGTAGGTGTGTCCAAACGTATAACTGGTGGTGAATCTTTAATAAATAAAGATAAAAGTCGACGGTTGAACACTATTCATACAGTAAAGATCAAAGCGGAGAAGATCAGAGTCTTCTGGTGGTCTGATGTGGCTTTGCTCTATAAACGAATACAGTGGTGCGAATATTTCTCACTGAATCACGTCTGAACTGAGAGAGACGAAGCGGGCCGGGGTGGGGGGTGTCTGGGGGGTGTGTGGGGGGTGTGGTGAACTAGTGAGAGACAGAGAGAGAAAGAGAGAAAAACAAAAGCGAAAGGTTGAAAGACACATTACATACAGAGAGAAATATTTAATTTCATCCTTATCTGCCTCTGGAGAATATAGCTGGAGCGGTTTGATTTAAGGGCGTCTGCGCTGGAGAGCAGGCAGCTTTGATTTGATCAGGAATACATCAACAGCGCCGAACACACTCAGACAGAACACACTCGAGTGGGAGACAGACAAGCGAGAGAGAGAGAGAGAGAGAGAGAGAGAGAGAGAGAGAGAGAGAGAGAGAGAGAGAGAGAGAGAGAGAGAGAGAGAAAGATTGTGGATGTACTGCAAATGAGGCCCAAGGGCACATACTGAGCTCTCAGCTTTGAGTGCAGGTAAACCTCCACTCACTGTCCACTGTATCAGCTCCACTGACCATACAGGACCTCCACTCACTGTCCACTGTATCAGCTCCACTGACCATACAGGACCTCCACTCACTGTCCACTGTATCAGCTCCACTGACCATACAGGACCTCCACTCACTGTCCACTGTATCAGCTCCACTGACCATACAGGACCTCCACTCACTGTCCACTGTATCAGCTCCACTGACCATATAGGACCTCCACTCACTGTCCACTGTATCAGCTCCACTGACTTTACAGGAGCTACACTTACTGTCCACTGTATCAGCTCCACTGACCATACAGGACCTCCACTCACTGTCCACTGTATCAGCTCCACTGACCATACAGGACCTCCACTCACTGTCCACTGTATCAGCTCCACTGACCATACAGGACCTCCACTCACTGTCCACTGTATCAGCTCCACTGACCATACAGGAGCTCCACTTACAGACTGTAATTCATCTGATTCTCTGTATACTTTATTACTCTGTTCTTTAATGATCAGGACCCCCACAGGACCACCACAGAGCAGATACTATTAAGGAGGTGGGTCATTCTCAGCACTGCAGTGACACTGACGTGCTGGTGATGTGTTAGTTAGTGTGTGTTGTGCTCGTATGAGTGGATCAGGCACAGCAGTGCTGCAGCTGGAGTGTTTAAACACTGTGTCCACTCACTGTCCACTCTGATGTCTAGATAGTTTTGGTTGGTGGACAGGGGGGGGGGGGGGGGGGGGGGGGTTATGATCAGGGTGCCTCTAGTTCTGGTTAGTGGTTGGGAAATGAATGGAAGTCTATATAATGATCCTACAATTAGCAAATACAAACATGTGTCTTGTCACAGACTGACTCTGACCTCCGGACGTGGACGGCTTTGCGCAGGTTTCCGCTCTCAAACTGGGAGAAAAAGCGGAGAGAGTCGGTTGGGGAGTCCGAGGAGCACTGCGAACTGAGAGGGAGAGTGAGAGAGAAAGAAAGAGAGAGAGAGAGAGAGGGAGAGAGGGAGAGAGAGAGAGAGAGAGAGACTACATTATCAACTTCATACAGTCCTTAGTGCTATATCAGCTCTACTCAAACAGTTAAACACTAGTGTAGAGTGTAGTGTAGAGTCGGCTGTGTGTGTGTAGTGTTACTGCTACAGAGGTTAGTGTAGAGTCGGCTGTGTGTGATAAACCTACATGCTAACTGAAGCTGAGCTCTATTCCTGGTGGGATTCTTTACCTGTTGGGCCTCAACGGAATAGAACTTGAACAATGCTATAAAAAATACAATCAGTACATACACTGAGCACGAGGACACTTCTGTAGTCTGAGGTCATGCGTCTGCTCAAGAGAACAAGATCTTACAGGTAGAAATCCCTCAGAGGCAGATAAAGCACACAGCATTCCAGTGACGGACAACAGAGACGAACAGTCTGGAGGATAAAACCCAGCAGCTTCTCTTTGACGTTGTCCTTAGTTAGTTGTTCCTGAAAGGAGAAGCTTTTTGAAACACGGCTAGACTGATATTGGAACTGATAAGCGAAGCCTTGAAGATGATGTGGCCACTTCTAAAGCAGAGGAGCGTCAGGAATAGAGAACAGCTCTCTGAAGCCAACTTCCCAGGCTTAACCACAGGTCATATGAGGACAGAGTGCAGCGTGTTCAAGCTCAGCTGCTTAAAACGTTTGTCTGGTAGTGTATCTAAAACGTTTGTCTGGTAGTGTATCTAAAACGTTTGTCTGGTAGTGTATCTAAAACGTTTGGCTGGTAGTGTATCTAAAACGTTTGGCTGGTAGTGTAGCTAAAACGTTTGACTGGTAGTGTATCTAAAACGTTTGGCTGGTAGTGTATCTAAAACGTTTGACTGGTAGTGTATCTAAAACGTTTGACTGGTAGTGTATCTAAAACGTTTAACTGGTAGTGTATCTAAAACGTTTGTCTGGTAGTGTATCTAAAACGTTTGTCTGGTAGTGTATCTAAAACGTTTGACTGGTAGTGTATCTAAAACGTTTATCTGGTAGAGTATCTAAAACGTTTGACTGGTAGTGTATCTAAAACGTTTGACTGGTAGTGTATCTAAAACGTTTATCTGGTAGAGTATCTAAAACGTTTGACTGGTAGTGTATCAAAAACGTTTGACTGGTAGTGTATCTAAAACGTTTATCTGGTGGAGTATCTAAAACGTTTGGCTGGTAGTGTATCTAAAACGTTTGACTGGTAGTGTATCTAAAATGTTTGGCTGGTAGTGTATCTAAAACGTTTATCTGGTAGAGTATCTAAAACGTTTATCTGGTAGAGTATCTAAAACGTTTGACTGGTAGTGTATCTAAAACGTTTATCTGGTAGAGTATCTAAAACGTTTATCTGGTAGAGTATCTAAAACGTTTGACTGGTAGTGTATCTAAAACGTTTATCTGGTAGTGTATCTAAAACGTTTATCTGGTAGAGTATCTAAAACGTTTATCTGGTAGAGTATCTAAAACGTCTGACTGGTAGTGTATCTAAAACGTTTGACTGGTAGTGTATCTAAAACGTTTATCTGGTAGAGTATCTAAAACGTTTGGCTGGTAGTGTATCTAAAACGTTTGACTGGTAGTGTATCTAAAACGTTTGACTGGTAGTGTATCTAAAATGTTTGTCTGGTAGTGTATCTAAAACGCTTGACTGGTAGTGTATCTAAAACGTTTGACTGGTAGTGTATCTAAAACGTTTAGCTGGTAGTGTACTAAAACGTTTGACTGGTAGTGTATCTAAAACGTTTGACTGGTAGTGTATCTAAAACGTTTATCTGGTAGAGTATCTAAAACGTTTGACTGGTAGTGTATCTAAAACGTTTGACTGGTAGTGTATCTAAAACGTTTATCTGGTAGAGTATCTAAAACGTTTGACTGGTAGTGTATCAAAAACGTTTGACTGGTAGTGTATCTAAAACGTTTATCTGGTGGAGTATCTAAAACGTTTGGCTGGTAGTGTATCTAAAACGTTTGACTGGTAGTGTATCTAAAACGTTCGACTGGTAGTGTATCTAAAATGTTTGGCTGGTAGTGTATCTAAAACGTTTATCTGGTAGAGTATCTAAAACGTTTGTCTGGTAGTGTATCTAAAACGTTTGACTGGTAGTGTATCTAAAACGTTTATCTGGTAGAGTATCTAAAACGTTTGGCTGGTAGTGTATCTAAAACGTTTGACTGGTAGTGTATCTAAAACGTTTGACTGGTAGTGTATCTAAAACGTTTGTCTGGTAGTGTATCTAAAACGTTTGACTGGTAGTGTATCTGAAACGTTTGTCTGGTAGTGTATCTAAAACGTTTGACTGGTAGTGTATCTAAAACGTTTGACTGGTAGTGTATCTAAAACGTTCATCTGGTAGTGTATCTAAAACGTTTGACTGGTAGTGTATCTAAAACGTTCATCTGGTAGAGTATCTAAAACGTTTGGCTGGTAGTGTATCTAAAACGTTCGACTGGTAGTTTATCTAAAACGTTCGACTGGTAGAGTATCTAAAACGTTTGACTGGTAGTGTACTAAAACGTTTGACTGGTAGTGTATCTAAAACGTTTATCTGGTAGAGTATCTAAAACGTTTGACTGGTAGTGTATCTAAAACGTTTATCTGGTAGTGTATCTAAAACATTTGTCTGGTAGTGTATCTAAAACGTTTGTCTGGTAGTTTATCTAAAACGTTTGTCTGGTAGTGTATCTAAAACGTTTGGCTGGTAGTGTACTAAAACGTTTGTCTGGTAGTGTATCTAAAACGTTTGGCTGGTAGTGTATCTAAAACGTTTGACTGGTAGTGTATCTAAAACGTTCGACTGGTAGTGTATCAAAAACGTTTATCTGGTAGTGTATCTAAAACGTTCGACTGGTAGTGTATCTAAAACGTTTGGCTGGTAGTGTATCAAAAACGTTTATCTGGTAGAGTATCTAAAACGTTTGGCTGGTAGTGTATCTAAAACGTTTGTCTGGTAGTGTATCTAAAACGTTTGACTGGTAGTGTATCTAAAACGTTCGACTGGTAGTGTATCAAAAACGTTTATCTGGTAGTGAATCTAAAACGTTTGTCTGGTAGTGTATCTAAAACGTTTGACTGGTAGTGTATCTAAAACGTTTGACTGGTACCACATTATTCTGTCACCTACAAGAACACTGGGCTGAAAACTGGACCCCCAGCCCTACTGGTGGGGTCTGGGTTCAGTTCCCTGATCGGGAAGTAACCCGAATGCTTGTATCCAGGTCCTCTCCCTGGATGCAGCGTGTGCTGTATATGAAATGAAAGCTCACCCTCGGTCAGGCCGGTCTCTTATCGCGGCGGGGAACGCGTGTTTGGTTGGGTGGGTCAGTGTTGCGATGGTTCTAGGTGGAGATCACGTCTGTAACAATGCGGCGTAAATTATGCATTCGGCTGCAGCAGCGCTGTTTGTAAAGATCAGTGGTCGTTACCTGACGTCCTCCATATCAAACACCACTTTATCGATGATGTCTTCGGGGCAGAGGAGGCGCTGGATGTCTTCAAACACTTTCTTTCTGGAAAACAAGAGCACAGTCCTTCACCGCGCTGAAGATCAAAGTCTTTGACAGCTTACAATTATCAAACACGCTAACGGAGACAGAGGGGCTAATTAATTTCATTTCATGGGCTTAAAATAACGGACAGCCAGAGTTATTATCATACAAGCTAACACCTCACGCTTCCCTGTTTGATCAAATCAGTGTTTTTTTGGTTTCCTCAGGCTTTTCAACTGAACTCACTCCCCCGATACCATAACCAGCATCTTCTCTTCATCATAGAATATCATTTCTTTCGCTTTTGTATTTATTGATTATTTATTTGTGTTTATTTCTGTTTTTCTATGAACTGCATGAAAGTACAGGGTGAGTCAGAAGTCTCAGGACACCCTTTTATTCCAGAAAGGAAAGAGAAAATGACGTATCTGAACACCCCAGCAAGTAACGGGTGAGGGGACCCATCCTTTAGGCTGTATCTTGAAAGCCGCCATCTTGGATCAATGGCAAGTGTTTTCCAATGGGAAGGTGGTCATGCAGCAGATCAGAGAAGACCAGAACTGTGATATCTCTTGTGGTTCAAACGTTATTAACACAGAAAGTTGTTCAGTGAGCTCTCTCTGGTGCTGAACTGCACCTTCAGATCTGTGTTCAGCCCCAGGGACAGCTCACTGAACATGTTGTTCAATGTGGTTGTTGTTGGAACTTTGTGTTGATAACGTTTGAACCACAAGAGATATTACAAATCTGATTACATCAATCAATTTCTGAGACAGTTCTGGTCTTCTTTGATCTGCTACTCGACCACCTTCCCATTGGAGAAACTTGCCCTTGATCCAATATGGTGTCTTTCAAGATAACAGCCATGGTCGAGACATGGCCTTAAAGATAGACCCTCAGATATGTCATGCTTCCCTTTCCTTTCTGAAATAAAAGGTTGTCCTAAGACTTTTGACTCACCCTGTATTTGGTCATTAAAAAGCACATTATTAACAAACCACATGGACTTTTGAGTCTGTATCATTACAGTTCTTTAAAAGAAGTTATCGTTCATCAATTTCTTAATTTTTTATTCATTATATGTACAAATCATTCGTTCTGGAAAGTCAGCTCTGCCGAGGGCGGTCAGTGATTACGGGCTGTCTCAGATTGCAGGTGAGAGCAGATTTTGATACTGTTAGCATGACATTTTAACAGACAGGCTTGAAAAAACACTGATTGTTCAGACAGAAGCTTTTGCTATATTTAGATTTTACTTGACAGCTCGCTACCACTTCATCAGCTTAAGTGGGGAACTGGGCAAACGCATAAGAGTGCAGTGTGGTGTTCCACAAGGCTCTGTTTTAGGGCCCTTATCGTTTTCCAGTATTCGCAGATTCCAGGACATATAATCTGTAAACACACTGATGCCTTTAACTCTCATACTGATGATACTCAGGTATACATGCCAGCTCAGCCAGATTCACCAACACAGGTACACACAATAGAAGATTGCTGTGGAACTTCCTCCAGCTGAAGATGAATAATACATAAGGAACTCAACTGCAGCTCAAGCCACTTAAGCGTTGCAGATTTTGTCCTTGACCTTAACAGTTCTACAGCGTGACTAATAGAGTTAAGGACTAATACAGTTAAAGGTCTTGGTGTAACGCTGGATGCCTATTTGAGTTGGATTAGTTTTACCAGAGAAGCTCCACTTCAGCATAATCTAGCTAGTTGATTTAGAAGAGCAAGGGGTTTGTTATTTCTGCAAATATCCCACCACTCTACCACACCTCCAAACGATAACACCAACTTTTACAACTGAAGATTAAAACAATGGCACCAAAAGAGACCCCGCCCCCAAAATAACAATTGCAACTCTGGACGAGGGAGGAGGAGGACTTGGTGTGAGACGCATTATCAGCAGAAATTCTAAATCGTCATAGCATATGGGATGGAATATGGAATATGCACCAAACTGCTGTGGACTGCAGTATCCTCGTCAAGAACCTGGGCATTAAGGAACGTAAGGAACTCTCAAATCAAGCTCTATTTAGCGGTTAGCATCGTCCTCCGGTCACAAAACAAGAAGAACTGCACCACTATGACTCAGTAAGCTCCACCAGTTATAGAAGGTTGTTCACTCCAGAATGCAGAGTGGTGTCCCACAAGGCTCTGTTTTAGGGCCCTTATCGTTTCTCCTTTATTCGCAGATTTCAGGACATATAATCTGTAAACACACTGGTGCCTTCAACTTTCTTGCTGATGATACTCAGGTATACATGCCAGCTCAGCCAGATTCACCAACACAGGTACACACAATAGAAGATCAATCAATCAATCTGGATCACGGGGGGCATGGTTGCGGTTTCTTGCCCTCATTATTGAGTACATTTCATGACAGAGACACATACAAACACCGTATGTTAATATGTGTATGCATGTATATCTATTTTGATTTATTTTTCTTTGTATGGTTATTTATTTATTATTATTATTACTATTATTATTATTATAAACTTTTTTGTTGTTTTGTTTTATTTAGGTTTTTTTATTGTTTATTTTGCCCTTTTTCATTGCCTGGCTTAAATAGCTAAATAAAAAAATTAAAAAAACAAACATGCAAATATGTTTGGTACATCAGTGCATTCAGATTACCATTCCAATTGTGAAAATTGCCTGACATGACAGGTTTAATTAAAAAAAAAAAAGTATTAAATCAAGGAAGATAAAATAAGGAACTTCATGCGTAAAACAATAAGAATTAAATGATAAAAATATTGGAAAAACAGACAACAATATAAGAATTAATTAAGAAATAAATAAAGTGGACAAGCTAAAAATATAAAACAATAAAGAGATTTATTATAGTTAGTTAATTAGACAATAGAATATAAACACAATTATGTAATAGAATATTTAAATGAAGTAAATTAAATACAAATAAATTAAATATAAATTAGATACTATGAAGAAAGTAAGCGATAAAAATAAAACAAAATGTAAAACCAAGATTGGATAGATAAAAGGACATAAAAATAAAATAAAAAAGGTAAAAGGCCAAAAATAGAACATGAAATAAAATAAATAAACTGGTAAAAAATACAAAAACAGGACATTAGACAAATAAAAGGACAAAATAAATAAAATAAATAAAAGGCAAAAGAAAAACTCAATTAGAACAGCTGCAGGCTGTCTGAAGGTGGTTAGAAAAAAAAGATTGTTGTGGAACTTTAAGCTCCATTTAGCTGTTAGCCTCGTCTTCAGGTCACAAAACAAGAAGAACATACTGAGCTGTTATGTTTTTATCACTACTGTGAGCAGGACCACTATTACTCAGTCAGCTCCACCAGTTATAGAAGGTCACGCCCTCCAGAATCAGCATCATTACAGTTCTGGAAAGTCGGCTCTGGCGAGGGCGGTCAGTGATTACGGGCTGTCTCAGATTGCAGGTGAGTGCAGCTTTTGATACAGTTAGCATGACATTTCAAGAGACAGGCTTGAAAACACTGATTGCTCAGACAGAAGTTCTTGCTATGTTTAGATTTTACTTGACAGGTCGCCACCAAGTGGGTAAATGGGCAAACACAGAAGAGTGCAGTGTGGTGTCCCACAAGGCTCTGTTATAGCACCCTTATCGTTCTTCCTTTATTCACAGACACACCGTTAAACACACTGTTACCCTCAGCCTTCATGCTGATGGTTCTCAGGTATACTTGTGAGCGTACTCCAGGAGCTCTACCAGTTATAGAAGATCATTCACCCCAGAATATTCCCCTAGCAGACTTCTATAACCTACAACTAGAACACATTCATACTGCATTAGAACCACAAATCTAGTGTCACAGTTTACCTGTACACAGGTAGGTGAAGGTAGTGATACAGTTTACCTGTACACAGGTAGGTGAAGGTAGTGTTACAGTTTACCTGTACACAGGTAGGTGAAGGTAGTGTTACAGTTTACCTGTACACAGGTAGGTGAAGGTGTTGTTACAGGTTACCTGTACACAGGTAGGTGAAGGTAGTGTTATAGTTTACCTGTACACAGGTAGGTGAAAGTAGTGTTACAGTTTACCTGTACACAGGTAGGTGAAGGTAGTGTCACAGTTTACCTGTACACAGGTAGGTGAAGGTAGTGTCACAGTTTACCTGTACACAGGTAGGTGAAGGTAGTGTCACAGTTTACCTGTTGTTTTAATGTTTTAATGTAATATAAGTAATACACTGACCTGATTGGTACATTTTAAATGGATAAGCCAATCATAAAGAAGCAGATATGAACAGATATCTTCTTTTCTTTGAGTGCAGGGTTCCAGTTTCTTGGGCTCCAGTGGTGGTAAACGTGAAAGCAGCACAGCAATAAAACTAACACGTCTAATTGAGGCTCTCGAGCCGTCACGGCGTGAACTCAACCGAACCGAATAAGAAAGATACAGCGCCACAGAAACAGTCATTACTGGACGCTGGCAAACAAACTAGGTGTGAAAACCAGGCAAACAAGACCCCAGCTGACCACTCCTCATTCCTCCATTAGAGTCAGACACAGCCATGAACCAGCGCAATCTCTCCTTCATCACTGCTCAGGGCTCCGATTGACCGTCCGTGAACTCTCAGCCGAAATGCCCGTCTGTGTTTATGTGCACTTAAAACGAAAGGCTGAAAATAAATAAAGAACCAACACGCCGTCGTAATGTTTCACACACTTATCGGGGGTCTACGGCGTGGCGAGAGCCGCCGCGTGGAATTAGAAATGTCACTTCCATCAGAATGTCACTAGCTGCCTGACACTTTCCTCTTATGACTCCAAAAATGACTTTTTCCGAGTAAAACGAGGCTAATAGAGCCGGCACGCTCTTATCTCACCCTTGAGCAAATACAATAAACTGTGAAATGACTGAAGTAAATGTCAGTTTCCTCACAATCTCCCCTTTGCACATGGGAAAGTAGCGGATGGGGGGGTGGATGGGGGGCAGGAGTCGGGGCTGGGGTAAGAGAAAACGGTTTAAAACTTCAAATCTACAGCACAAACAAGCGCTTGACCGAAGGGGCTCTACGGCAATTAGGTACACGGTGGATGGAGGAACTTATCAAAGGATTGACTCAACGTGCCACTGATTCCGATTCACTGATGAAAGTTCAGGGGTGGGGGAGGCGGCCGGGGGTCCGGGGGTCCGGGGGGGGGGGGCCTGATAGATGCTCAGCAGCACTGATACTGTTGCCTCTTCATAAACAGCTTATATTCTTAATGCTAATATGATAATTCCCTGTGATCCGAGTATCTCCAGGACGTTCATCCTCAAGAAACAATGCACAAACACTTTCAGCCCAATATCAAGCCTATTAACCGAACGCCGATTACCACACGTATCATCCGATAAAGAGATGCCATCTCAGGTTCCGCCGTAGAACACAATACCCTGGAGATCAAACAGTCTAATCAAACAGTCTAATCCAGACATTATCACACACAGCTAACGAGCGAGACTGAGAGCACGAGCATGAAGCGTTTCGAATTGTGTTTGAGAGAGAAATGCATTAAGGGTCTCTGAGATGGCTGGGCATCTTCATCTGGGGCCGGTAGGGGGTCTCAAACACCTACTCAAACACTGCCTGCTGCAAATAGGTTCCCCTGTTCCCCTGCGATCACAGTTCTTACAGCGCCCATGTGATGTACAGTCACGGCGTAGGGGCATGGTGTTCACAGTGTGGGCGGAGCTTTATTCATACTGAACGAATCAGAGAGAAGGTGTGAGATACAGCAGCGACGGAGCAGCTACTATAAACCTCTTCACTTACGGAGTATCCCTGTCACTTGAAGTATCTCTCTCGTTCCACCTTAAATGGTCCAGCAGAACCTTCACACTCAGTGGACGTCAGTGACCCCCTCTGCTGCCGGGGTGGTTAACGGGACAGACGCAGCAGTGTAGTGTTCTAGATCTGAGCTCTGGCTCCATTAGTCACTCTAGATAACCTAACTGGACTTTGGGGGTCAAGCGTGCTCGGGTCACTCAGTGCAAGTACAGCCTTAACTAAATCACCGTACACGACCACCACATTACCCAGAGACGCTCCGGACCGCTTACCTCTGAACATGAGGCCTCCGGACCGCCATTGGCTCAGGCTCTGGTGGAGGCAGGTGTCCCCAGAAGTCAGGAAAGGCCAAGATGGAGTAGTTAGGGATGGACTTGGTGCGGGCAGCTGCTTCGATGTATAAGCGAGGGTCGTGGTGGGGAATAAAGGCACCGTACTTCTCCAGCAGTCTGTCCACCATGCTGGTATGACCTTCCTCTGGACTTTGGGTGCAGCTCAGGCTGCGGAAATCTTGAGCCTTCAAGTACTTCCTGCCATCCAGGTTCCTCCCAAGGGAAGCCAGCGTTTCTGGATCAGAGTTCACTCTGGATCTCATGTGGCCCTCGATTCCGTCCTCAGAGTCTCCGTTCAGCAGGCTCTCCTCATCGGAGCTTTCCTCAGGTTCAGAGTCGGAGACCAAATCCTAGGAGACGTGCAAGAGAGGCCATGGGTTTGGATGGAATGGGCACTGAAATACGTCCAGGCACCTAGTGACACCTAGAGATACCCTAGTGATACCTAGTGATACCTAGAGATACCCTAGAGATACCCTAGTGATACCTAGTGATTCCTAGAGATACCTAGTGATACCTAGTGACACTGCACAGTATATATGATGGAGTATCAGAGAGTTTATCTAATGTTTGACCTCCACATTTAAACCATCTGTGCAGTGAAACACCCACATACACACACACTAGTGAACACACACACACCGGTGAAGCAGTAAAACACCCACATACACACACACACACACACACACACAATAGGGAGCATTGAAACACGCACCTACACACACACACACTAGCAAACACACTCACTAGGAGGCAGTGAAACACCGACATACACACTAGTGAAAACACACACACACACACACACACACACACACACACACACAAAATGGGGGGCAGTGAGCACACTGAGTGGTGAGCAGCCCTATACACAGTACCCAGGGAGCAGTGGGGGTCTGGTGTATAGGGCTGCTCACATTCAAATTTAAAGCTGGAGTTTTATAGAAACTAAAAAGTGTCCCACCCTCAACGTTCACTCCCATCCAGACTGGTCAGACAGCACGGACTGCCAAACCACACTCACTTAAAGCTGGCAAAGCCATGAACATGAACACACACTGTTTATACAGAAGATATAAGAGTGATTAGAGTAGTTATAGGACAGACTCCGCACAACACGTATTCAGCTCAGTACTCAGGATTTCCTGAATAACAGACTGGGGGCTGCCATGGTGCCTGAGTGCTGAACTGAGAACAACTCAGTAACCTCTGGTTATTAGAAAGTACAGTAAGGCCCTGCGATGGATTAGTGACCTGTTCACTGTGATTTCCAGCCCTCCGACCACAACGCTAACGTTACTCTAACGTGTTAAGAGTTCCTTTAAAATGATGAGAGATACTGTAATGAGGTAAGAGTTACTCTAATGAGGTAAGAGTTACAATAAAGATGTAGAGTTACTCTAATGAGGTAAGAGTTACAATAAAGATGTAGAGTTACTCTAATGAGGTAAGAGTTACTCTAATGAGGTAAGAGTTACAATAAAGATGTAGAGTTACTCTAAAGAAGTAAGAGTTACTCTAATGAGGTAAGAGTTACTCTAATGAGGTAAGAGTTACTCTAATGAGTTAAGAGTTACTCTAATGAGGTAAGAGTTACTCTAATGAGGTAAGAGTTACTCTAAAGAGGTAAGAGTTACTCTAATGAGGTAAGAGTTACAATAAAGATGTAGAGTTACTCTAATGAGGTAAGAGTTACTCTAAAGAAGTAGAGTTACTCTAATGAGGTAAGAGTTACTCTAAAGAGGTAAGAGTTACTCTAATTAACTAAGAGTTACTCTAAAGAAGCAGAGTTACTCTAATGAGATAATAGTTACACTAAAGAAGTATAGTTACTCTAAAGAAGTAGAGTTACTCTAATGAGGTAAGAGTTACTCTAATGAGGTAAGAGTTACTCTAAAGAAGTAAGAGTTACTCTAAAGAAGTAGAGTTACTTTAATGAGGTAAGAGTTACTCTAATGAGGTAAGAGTTACTCTAATGAGGTAAGAGTTACTCTAAAGAAGTAGAGTTACTTTAATGAGGTAAGAGTTACTCTAATGAGGTAAGAGTTACTCTAATTAACTAAGAGTTACTCTAAAGAAGCAGAGTTACTCTAATGAGGTAAGAGTTACTCTAATGAGGTAAGAGTTACTCTAATGAGGTAAGAGTTACTCTAAAGAAGTAGAGTTACTCTAATGAGGTAAGAGTTACTCTAATGAGGTAAGAGTTACTCTAATGAGGTAAGAGTTACTCTAAAGAAGTAGAGTTACTTTAATGAGGTAAGAGTTACTCTAATGAGGTAAGAGTTACTCTAAAGAAGTAGAGTTACTCTAATGAGTTAAGAGTTACTCTAATGAGTTAAGAGTTACTCTAATGAGTTAAGAGTTACTCTAATGAGGTAAAAGTTACTCTAATGAGGAAAAAGTTAACAGTAACCATGTCTACAACACTAATCTACACATTGTATTTACTATGAAACCCACCAGTGAAGCTATACGTGTCTTCTGAGTTTATCTGGATGTTGATGGTAAAATGTGGAAGATCTGAAAATACTAGGTTTTCTTTGGGGACTATTTGAACCTCACAGCGTCCTGCATGTATCCCTCCACCATGAATGGAGTTTAAGACTGAGATCTTCTCTAAACTATCATAAACAGCGTCTCAGAATCAGACAGTGTATTTATAACATCTACTGTAAGAACTTTCCGTGAGGAGCTTTTAGAGGTGGACGTCTGGTTCCATTCACCTCCACTGTAAACAGATCTGACTAATTTTCTGCAGAACAGCAGTTTCCTGATTGAGCTCGTTTCTGTTTTCTGTGTTTGACAGGAAAATTGAGGAGATCAAGATCAACACCCTAAATACCACTGAGTCAAAACGACGGGTTTAGATTGTGTATCAAAACTGTGAATCTACATGCAGCGCTTAGAGAAGAGACTACAGACTAATGTGGAATTTATCTTGTCAGTGGGGAAGAAAAGACCCTGCAAACGTATCAGGCCCACCTCTAACAGACACACACCAGCTGGAATGAGCGAGGCAGACACAAACCTGGAGGGAAAATGGAGCAGAGATTATTTTACACATCACTCAAAAGACGCCCCACCGTCTCCACACACTACAGCGTCTCCTCAGCATAATGACCAAAAATAAACTGTCTGGAATTAAAGGAGGCATCTCAAGGTAGACAAACGAGGAGGCAGGAAAAAAACAAACAAATAAACAAACGAAGGAGCTGAAATACCGCCAGAAATAATCAGGACGCTTCTCTTCTCACAGGAAAATTAAAAAGCAGAGTCTTGTCTTTGATTCTGGAAGTAGCTTAGGTCATCCAATTACTGCCTCTTTACCGGCGCAAGGCACAATAACTCAGAAGAGCCGAGGAGCCGAGGAGCCCCAGCTGTGCAGACAGCTGCTGGAATATCAGCCGCCAATAATCTCTCCATCTTCACCAACTCAGAGACGGAGCGGTGACACGCCAGGTGCTGGAGACTCAACAACTCGTCCACACCTACCTAGCTCCTCCACTAACTGGCCACTTTATTAGAAACACCAACCTTTGCTTCCACTAACTGGCCACTTTATTAGAAACACCAACCTTGTACATCCACTGACTGGCCACTTTATTAGAAACACCAACCTTGTACCTCCACTAACTGGCCACTTTATTAGAAACACCAACCTTTGCTTCCACTAACTGGCCACTTTATTAGAAACACCAACCTTGTACATCCACTTACTGGCCACTTTATTAGAAACACCAACCTTGTACCTCCACTAACTGGCCACTTTATTAGAAACACCAACCTTTGCTTCCACTAACTGGCCACTTTATTAGAAACACCAACCTTGTACCTCCACTAACTGGCCACTTTATTAGAAACACCAACCTTGTACCTCCACTAACTGGCCTTACAGCTGCATTATGTATATGTACAGTTACTGGCAGTGGTTTGTTTGTCCTTTACTCAGATCATAGGACCGCTATTGCCCAGATACTGTCCTGCAGTGACACTGACATGGTTTGTGTGTTTGTGTGTGTGTGTGCGTGTATATATATATATATATATATATATATATATATATATATATATATATATATATATGTGTGTGTGTGTGTGTGTGTGCGCATGTGTGTACACGTCTGTGTCAGTGCAGTGACAGAAAAGCTGAGACGACCTGAAGTGACTTCTCCTGCGAGCCTGTGCTGATCCCCCCGTACGCAGCAGCTTCTTCGAAGTGAATTCATTAGCTGCTGGACGTCAGCACCGCCATCAGCACCACCATCAGCACCGCCGTCCTCCACATTTCAATGCATTTCATTAGAACGTTTTTCAGCAGTTTGGGGGGAAAAAAGGAAAAGCGAATGTTGGGGGGGTAAAAAAAAAGAAAGACAAAACTTTCATGAATACAAATACGTGGCTGCATTAATATAAACAAACCCTGCGACGTTTGGGCCTCATAAAGAGAGAAGTGGGTTTGCAGACTGAATGGAGCATCTCGGGGGGCTTTGAGCGTCATATCCATTTCCAAAACAATAAATAACAGAAAACAAAAGACTCGACAGAAAACAGCGCCAGCATATTTATATTAATCATGAACTTGATACCGACAAGTAGCACGGCGTCCTTTGATGAGCTCTGGGAGAGGGAATACCGGGACGTGTCGAGAGCACGGCAGCAGAAACAACAGCAGCCCCCAAAAACTGCCATTTAATTTCAGATCCGGTAACGAACGATCCTGTTTGAGCTCAATTCAATTAGCGCGCTGCATCGACCGGCCTCTTAAAGGCACACGCACCTGTCCGTCATCTTACTGCCCACACGATTAGCCAATCAGAGCAGTGGAGCTATTTCTGGAACCTGAAACTGACAGGAAACCAAAGATCAGGACCCTCACTGTAATACAGGACCTCACAGCCACGATACGGACCCTCACCGTAATACAGGATCTCACAGCCACGGTACGGACCCTCACTCTAATACAGGACCTTACAGCCACGGTACGGACCCTCACTGTAATACAGGACCACACAGCCACAATACGGACCCTCACCGTAATACAGGACCACACAGCCACAATACGGACCCTCACCGTAATACAGGACCTCACAGCCACGGTACGGACCCTCACCGTAATACAGGACCTCACAGCCACGGTACGGACCCTCACCGTAATACAGGACCTCACAGCCACGGTACGGACCCTCACTCTAATACAGGACCTCACAGCCACGATATGGACCCTGACCGTAATACAGGACCACACAGCCACGGTACGGACCCTCACTGTAATACAGGACCTCACAGCCACGGTACGGACCCTCACTGTAATACAGGACCTCACAGCCACGGTACGGACCCTCTCTGTAATACAGGACCTCACAGCCACGGTACGGACCCTCACTGTAATACAGGACCTCACAGCCACGGTACGGACCCTCACCGTAATACAGGACCACACAGCCACGGTACGGACCCTCACTCTAATACAGGACCTCACAGCCACAGTACGGACCCTCACCGTAATACAGGACCTCACAGCCACGGTACGGACCCTCACTCTAATACAGGACCTCACAGCCACGGTACGGACCCTCACCGTAATACAGGATCTCACAGCCACGGTACGGACCCTCACCGTAATACAGGACCTCACAGTCACGATACGGACCCTCACCGTAATACAGGATCTCACAGCCACGGTACGGACCCTCACCGCAATACAGGACCTCACAGCCACGGTACGGACCCTCACCGTAATACAGGACCTCACAGCCACGGTACGGACCCTCACTCTAATACAGGACCTCACAGCCACGGTACGGACCTTCACTGTAATACAGGACCTCACAGCCACGGTACGGACCCTCACTGTAATACAGGACCTCACAGCCACGATACGGACCCTCACTGTAATACAGGACCTCACAGCCACGGTACGGACCCTCACTGTAATACAGGACCTCACAGCCACGATACGGACCCTCACTGTAATACAGGACCTCACAGCCACGGTACGGACCCTCACTGTAATACAGGACCTCACAGCCACGGTACGGACCCTCACTGTAATACAGGACCTCACAGCCACGATACGGACCCTCACTCTAATACAGGATCTCACAGCCACGGTACGGACCCTCACCGTAATACAGGACCTCACAGCCACGGTACGGACCCTCACCGTAATACAGGACCTCACAGCCACGGTACGGACCCTCACCGTAATACAGGACCTCACAGCCACGGTACGGACCCTCACTCTAATACAGGACCTCACAGCCACGATATGGACCCTGACCGTAATACAGGACCACACAGCCACGGTACGGACCCTCACTGTAATACAGGACCTCACAGCCACGGTACGGACCCTCACTGTAATACAGGACCTCACAGCCACGGTACGGACCCTCTCTGTAATACAGGACCTCACAGCCACGGTACGGACCCTCACTGTAATACAGGACCTCACAGCCACGGTACGGACCCTCACCGTAATACAGGACCACACAGCCACGGTACGGACCCTCACTCTAATACAGGACCTCACAGCCACGGTACGGACCCTCACCGTAATACAGGACCTCACAGCCACGGTACGGACCCTCACCGTAATACAGGACCTCACAGCCACGGTACGGACCCTCACCGTAATACAGGACCTCACAGCCACGGTACGGACCCTCACCGTAATACAGGACCTCACAGCCACGGTACGGACCCTCACCGTAATACAGGACCTCACAGCCACGGTACGGACCCTCACTCTAATACAGGACCTCACAGCCACGGTACGGACCCTCACCGTAATACAGGACCTCACAGCCACGGTACGGACCCTCACCGTAATACAGGACCTCACAGCCACGATACGGACCCTCACCGTAATACAGGACCTCACAGCCACGGTACGGACCCTCACCGTAAAAAAGGACCTCACAGCCATGGTACGGACCCTCACTCTAATACAGGACCTCACAGCCACGGTACGGACCCTCACTGTAATACAGGACCTTACAGCCACGGTACGGACCCTCACTGTAATACAGGACTTTACAGCCACGATACGGACCCTCACTGTAATACAGGACCTCACAGCCACGATACGGACCCTCACCGTAATACAGGACCACACAGCCACGATATTAGTTTAGACAGATTGTGTGTGTGTGTAATGAGTTTAGTTAGATTGTTTGTGTGTGTGTTATTAGTTTAGATAGATTGTGTGTGTGTGTGTTATTAGTTTAGATAGATTGTGTGTGTGTGTTATTAGTTTAGATAGATTGTGTGTGTGTGTGTGTGTTATTAGTTTAGTTAGATTGTGTGTGTTATTAGTTTAGATAGATTGTTTGTGTGTGTGTTATTAGTTTAGATAGATTGTGTGTGTGTGTGTGTTATTAGTTTAGATAGATTGTGTGTGTGTTATTAGTTTAGATAGATTGTGTGTGTGTTATTAGTTTAGATAGATTGTGTGTGTGTGTGTTATTAGTTTAGATAGATTGTTTGTGTGTGTGTTATTAGTTTAGATAGATTGTGTGTGTTATTAGTTTAGATAGATTGTGTGTGTGTGTTATTAGTTTAGATAGATTGTGTGTGTGTGTGTTATTAGTTTAGTTAGATTGTGTGTGTTATTAGTTTAGATAGATTGTTTGTGTGTGTGTTATTAGTTTAGATAGATTGTGTGTGTGTGTGTGTTATTAGTTTAGATAGATTGTGTGTGTGTGTTATTAGTTTAGATAGATTGTGTGTGTGTGTGTGTGTGTGTTATTAGTTTAGATAGATTGGTTGTGTGTGTGTGTTATTAGTTTAGATAGATTGTTTGTGTGTGTGTTATTAGTTTAGATAGATTGTGTGTGTGTGTGTTATTAGTTTAGATAGATTGTGTGTGTGTGTGTGTTATTAGTTTAGATAGATTGTTTGTGTGTGTGATTAGTTTAGTTAGATTGTGTGTGTGTGTGTGTGTTATTAGTTTAGATAGATTGTTTGTGTGTGTGATTAGTTTAGTTAGATTGTGTGTGTGTGTGTGTGTGTGTGTGTTATTAGTTTAGATAGATTGTGTGTGTGTGTGTGTGGACCCTCACCGCAATACAGGACCTCACAGCCACAATACGAACCCTCACTCTAATACAGGACCTCACAGCCACGGTACGGACCCTCACCGTAATACAGGACCTCACAGCCACGGTACGGACCCTCACCGTAATATACAGGACCACACAGCCACGGTACGGACCCTCACTCTAATACAGGACCTCACAGCCACGGTACGGACCCTCACTGTAATACAGGACCTCACAGCCACGGTACGGACCCTCACCGTAATACAGGACCTCACAGCCACGGTACGGACCCTCACCGTAATACAGGACCTCACAGCCACGGTACGGACCCTCACCGTAATACAGGACCACACAGCCACGGTACGGACCCTCACTCTAATACAGGACCACACAGCCACGGTACGGACCCTCACCGTAATACAGGACCTCCCAGCCACGGTACGGACCCTCACCGTAATACAGGACCACACAGCCACGGTACGGACCCTCACTCTAATACAGGACCTCACAGCCACGGTACGGACCCTCACCGTAATACAGGACCTCACAGCCACGGTACGGACCCTCACCGTAATACAGGACCTCACAGCCACGGTACGAACCCTCACTCTAATACAGGACATCACAGCCACGGTACGGACCCTCACTCTAATACAGGACCTCACAGTCACGGTACGGACCCTCACTGTAATAAAGGACCTCACAGTCACGGTACGGATCCTCACTGTAATACAGGACCTCACAGCCACGGTACGGACCCTCACCGTAATACAGGACCTCACAGCCACGGTACGAACCCTCACCGTAATACAGGACCTCACAGCCACGGTACGGACCCTCACTGTAATACAGGACCTCACAGCCACGGTACGGACCCTCACTGTAATACAGGACCTCACAGCCACGGTACGAACCCTCACCGTAATACAGGACCTCACAGCCACGGTACGGACCCTCACTGTAATACAGGACCACACAGCCACGATACGGACCCTCACCGTAATACAGGACCTCACAGCCACGGTACGAACCCTCACCGTAATACAGGACCTCACAGCCACGGTACGGACCCTCACTGTAATACAGGACCTCACAGCCACGGTACGGACCCTCACTGTAATACAGGACCTCACAGCCACGGTACGGACCCTCACCGTAATACAGGACCTCACAGCCACGGTACGAACCCTCACCGTAATACAGGACCTCACAGCCACGGTACGGACCCTCACTGTAATACAGGACCTCACAGCCACGGTACGGACCCTCACTCTAATACAGGACCTCACAGTCACGGTACGGATCCTCACTCTAATACAGGACCTCACAGCCACGATATACGGACCCTCACTGTAATACAGGACCTCACAGCCACGATATACGGACCCTCACCGTAATACAGGACCACACAGTCACGGTATTAGTTTAGATAGATTGTGTGTGTGTGTAATGAGTTTAGTTAAATTGTGTGTGTGTGTGTTATTAGTTTAGATAGATTGTGTGTGTGTGTGTTATTAGTTTAGATAGATTGTGTGTGTGTGTGTTATTAGTTTAGATAGATTGTGTGTGTGTGTGTGTGTGTGTGTTATTAGTTTAGATAGATTGTTTGTGTGTGTGTTATTAGTTTAGATAGATTGTTTGTGTGTGTGTTATTAGTTTAGATAGATTGTGTGTGTGTGTGTGTGTGTTATTAGTTTAGATAGATTGTGTGTGTGTGTGTTATTAGTTTAGATAGATTGTGTGTGTGTGTGTTATTAGTTTAGATAGATTGTGTGTGTGTGTGTTATTAGTTTAGATAGATTGTGTGTGTGTGTGATTAGTTTAGTTAGATTGTGTGTGTGTGTGTGTGTGTTATTAGTTTAGATAGATTGTGTGTGTGTGTTATTAGTTTAGCTAGGTTGTGTGTGTGTTATTAGTTTAGTTAGATTGTGTGTGTGTGTGTGTTATGAGTTTAGTTAGATTGTGTGTGTGTGTGTGTGTTATTAGTTTAGCTAGATTGTGTGTGTGTGTTATTAGTTTAGTTAGATTGTGTGTGTTATTAGTTTAGTTAGATTGTGTGTGTGTGTAATGAGTTTAGTTTGTGTGTGTGTGTGTGTGTGTTATTAGTTTAGTTAGATTGTGTGTGATTAGTTTAGTTAGATTGTGTGTGTGTGTGTAATGAGTTTAGTTTGTGTGTGTGTTATTAGTTTAGATAGATTGTGTGTGTGTGTGTGTGTTATTAGTTTAGATAGATTGTGTGTGTGTGTTATTAGTTTAGATAGATTGTGTGTGTTATTAGTTTAGATAGATTGTGTGTGTGTGTTATTAGTTTAGATAGATTGTTTGTGTGTGTGTTATTAGTTTAGATAGATTGTGTGTGTGTGTGTGTGTGATTAGTTTAGTTAGATTGTGTGTGTGTGTGTGTGATTAGTTTAGATAGATTGTGTGTGTGTGTGTTATTAGTTTAGCTAGGTTGTGTGTGTGTTATTAGTTTAGTTAGATTGTGTGTGTTATTAGTTTAGTTAGATTGTGTGTGTGTGTAATGAGTTTAGTTTGTGTGTGTGTGTGTTATTAATTTAGTTAGATTGTGTGTGTGTGTGTAATGAGTTTAGTTTGTGTGTGTGTGTTATTAGTTTAGATAGATTGTGTGTGTTATTAGTTTAGATAGATTGTGTGTGTGTGTGTTATTAGTTTAGATAGATTGTGTGTGTGTGTTATTAGTTTAGATAGATTGTGTGTGTTATTAGTTTAGATAGATTGTGTGTGTGCGTGTAATGAGTTTAGTTAGATTGTGTGTGTGTGTTATTAGTTTAGATAGATTGTGTGTGTGTGTAATGAGTTTAGTTAGATTGTGTGTGTGTGTTATTAGTTTAGTTAGATTGTGTGTGTGTGTGTTATTAGTTTAGATAGATTGCGTGTGTATTATTAGTTTAGATAGATTGCGTGTGTATTATTAGTTTAGATAGATTGTGTGTGTGTAATGAGTTTAGTTAGATTGTGTGTGTGTGTGTTATTAGTTTAGTTAGATTGTGTGTGTGTGGATGCGTTATTAGTTTAGTTAGATTGTGTTTGTGTGTGTGTTATTAGTTTAGTTAGATTGTGTGTGTGTGTGTGTTATTAGTTTAGTTAGATTGTGTGTGTTATTAGTTTAGATAGATTGTGTGTGTGTGTTATTAGTTTAGTTATATTGTGTGTGTTATTAGTTTAGTTAGATTGTGTGTGTGTTATTAGTTTAGTTAGATTGTGTGTGTTATTAGTTTAGTTAGATTGTGTGTGTGTGTGTGTGTTATTAGTTTAGATAGATTGTGTGTGTGTGTGTGTTATTAGTTTAGATAGATTGTGTGTGTGTGTGTGTTATTAGTTTAGATAGATTGTGTGTGTGTGTGTGTGTTATTAGTTTAGTTAGATTGTGTGTGTTATTAGTTTAGATAGATTGTGTGTGTGTGTTATTAGTTTAGTTATATTGTGTGTGTTATTAGTTTAGTTAGATTGTGTGTGTGTGTTATTAGTTTAGATAGATTGTGTGTGTGTGTGTTATTAGTTTAGTTAGATTGTGTGTGTGTTATTAGTTTAGATAGATTGTGTGTGTGTGTGTGTTATTAGTTTAGATAGATTGTGTGTGTGTGTGTGTTATTAGTTTAGTTAGATTGTGTGTGTTATTAGTTTAGTTAGATTGTGTGTGTTATTAGTTTAGTTAGATTGTGTGTGTTATTAGTTTAGTTAGATTGTGTGTGTGTGTGTTATTAGTTTAGATAGATTGTGTGTGTGTGTGTTATTAGTTTAGATAGATTGTTTGTGTGTGTTATTAGTTTAGATAGATTGTTTGTGTGTGTGTTATTAGTTTAGATAGATTGTGTGTGTTATTAGTTTAGATAGATTGTGTGTGTGTGTTATTAGTTTAGATAGATTGTGTGTGTGTGTGTTATTAGTTTAGTTAGATTGTGTGTGTTATTAGTTTAGATAGATTGTTTGTGTGTGTGTTATTAGTTTAGATAGATTGTGTGTGTGTGTGTGTTATTAGTTTAGATAGATTGTGTGTGTGTGTTATTAGTTTAGATAGATTGTGTGTGTGTGTGTGTGTGTGTTATTAGTTTAGATAGATTGGTTGTGTGTGTGTGTTATTAGTTTAGATAGATTGTTTGTGTGTGTGTTATTAGTTTAGATAGATTGTGTGTGTGTGTGTTATTAGTTTAGATAGATTGTGTGTGTGTGTGTGTTATTAGTTTAGATAGATTGTTTGTGTGTGTGATTAGTTTAGTTAGATTGTGTGTGTGTGTGTGTGTGTTATTAGTTTAGATAGATTGTTTTTGTGTGTGATTAGTTTAGTTAGATTGTGTGTGTGTGTGTGTGTGTGTTATTAGTTTAGATAGATTGTGTGTGTGTGTGTGTGGACCCTCACCGCAATACAGGACCTCACAGCCACGGTACGGACCCTCACCGTAATACAGGACCTCACAGCCACGGTACGGACCCTCACCGTAATACAGGACCTCACAGCCACGGTACGGACCCTCACCGTAATATACAGGACCACACAGCCACGGTACGGACCCTCACTCTAATACAGGACCTCACAGCCACGGTACGGACCCTCACTGTAATACAGGACCTCACAGCCACGGTACGGACCCTCACCGTAATACAGGACCTCACAGCCACGGTACGGACCCTCACCGTAATACAGGACCTCACAGCCACGGTACGGACCCTCACCGTAATACAGGACCACACAGCCACGGTACGGACCCTCACTCTAATACAGGACCACACAGCCACGGTACGGACCCTCACCGTAATACAGGACCTCCCAGCCACGGTACGGACCCTCACCGTAATACAGGACCACACAGCCACGGTACGGACCCTCACTCTAATACAGGACCTCACAGCCACGGTACGGACCCTCACCGTAATACAGGACCTCACAGCCACGGTACGGACCCTCACCGTAATACAGGACCTCACAGCCACGGTACGAACCCTCACTCTAATACAGGACATCACAGCCACGGTACGGACCCTCACTCTAATACAGGACCTCACAGTCACGGTACGGACCCTCACTGTAATAAAGGACCTCACAGTCACGGTACGGATCCTCACTGTAATACAGGACCTCACAGCCACGGTACGGACCCTCACCGTAATACAGGACCTCACAGCCACGGTACGAACCCTCACCGTAATACAGGACCTCACAGCCACGGTACGGACCCTCACTGTAATACAGGACCTCACAGCCACGGTACGGACCCTCACTGTAATACAGGACCTCACAGCCACGGTACGAACCCTCACCGTAATACAGGACCTCACAGCCACGGTACGGACCCTCACTGTAATACAGGACCACACAGCCACGATACGGACCCTCACCGTAATACAGGACCTCACAGCCACGGTACGAACCCTCACCGTAATACAGGACCTCACAGCCACGGTACGGACCCTCACTGTAATACAGGACCTCACAGCCACGGTACGGACCCTCACTGTAATACAGGACCTCACAGCCACGGTACGGACCCTCACCGTAATACAGGACCTCACAGCCACGGTACGAACCCTCACCGTAATACAGGACCTCACAGCCACGGTACGGACCCTCACTGTAATACAGGACCTCACAGCCACGGTACGGACCCTCACTCTAATACAGGACCTCACAGTCACGGTACGGATCCTCACTCTAATACAGGACCTCACAGCCACGATATACGGACCCTCACCGTAATACAGGACCTCACAGCCACGATATACGGACCCTCACCGTAATACAGGACCACACAGTCACGGTATTAGTTTAGATAGATTGTGTGTGTGTGTAATGAGTTTAGTTAAATTGTGTGTGTGTGTGTTATTAGTTTAGATAGATTGTGTGTGTGTGTGTTATTAGTTTAGATAGATTGTGTGTGTGTGTGTTATTAGTTTAGATAGATTGTGTGTGTGTGTGTGTGTGTGTGTTATTAGTTTAGATAGATTGTTTGTGTGTGTGTTATTAGTTTAGATAGATTGTTTGTGTGTGTGTTATTAGTTTAGATAGATTGTGTGTGTGTGTGTGTGTTATTAGTTTAGATAGATTGTGTGTGTGTGTGTGTGTTATTAGTTTAGATAGATTGTGTGTGTGTGTGTTATTAGTTTAGATAGATTGTGTGTGTGTGTGTTATTAGTTTAGATAGATTGTGTGTGTGTGTGATTAGTTTAGTTAGATTGTGTGTGTGTGTGTGTGTTATTAGTTTAGATAGATTGTGTGTGTGTTATTAGTTTAGCTAGGTTGTGTGTGTGTTATTAGTTTAGTTAGATTGTGTGTGTGTGTGTGTTATGAGTTTAGTTAGATTGTGTGTGTGTGTGTGTTATTAGTTTAGCTAGATTGTGTGTGTGTGTTATTAGTTTAGTTAGATTG
Source organism: Megaleporinus macrocephalus (assembly GCA_021613375.1). Taxonomy (NCBI): domain Eukaryota; kingdom Metazoa; phylum Chordata; class Actinopteri; order Characiformes; family Anostomidae; genus Megaleporinus; species Megaleporinus macrocephalus. Next base: position 2,385,569 of record CM038713.1, on the reverse strand, counting down.
TGTGTGTTATTAGTTTAGTTAGATTGTGTGTGTGTGTAATGAGTTTAGTTTGTGTGTGTGTTTGTGTGTGTTATTACTTTAGTTAGATTGTGTGTGTGTGTGATTAGTTTAGTTAGATTGTGTGTGTGTGTGTAATGAGTTTAGTTTGTGTGTGTGTTATTAGTTTAGATAGATTGTGTGTGTGTGTGTGTGTTATTAGTTTAGATAGATTGTGTGTGTGTGTTATTAGTTTAGATAGATTGTGTGTGTTATTAGTTTAGATAGATTGTGTGTGTGTGTTATTAGTTTAGATAGATTGTTTGTGTGTGTGTTATTAGTTTAGATAGATTGTGTGTGTGTGTGTGTGATTAGTTTAGTTAGATTGTGTGTGTGTGTGTGTGATTAGTTTAGATAGATTGTGTGTGTGTGTGTTATTAGTTTAGCTAGGTTGTGTGTGTGTTATTAGTTTAGTTAGATTGTGTGTGTTATTAGTTTAGTTAGATTGTGTGTGTGTGTAATGAGTTTAGTTTGTGTGTGTGTGTGTTATTAATTTAGTTAGATTGTGTGTGTGTGTGTAATGAGTTTAGTTTGTGTGTGTGTGTTATTAGTTTAGATAGATTGTGTGTGTTATTAGTTTAGATAGATTGTGTGTGTGTGTGTTATTAGTTTAGATAGATTGTGTGTGTGTGTTATTAGTTTAGATAGATTGTGTGTGTTATTAGTTTAGATAGATTGTGTGTGTGCGTGTAATGAGTTTAGTTAGATTGTGTGTGTGTGTTATTAGTTTAGATAGATTGTGTGTGTGTGTAATGAGTTTAGTTAGATTGTGTGTGTGTGTTATTAGTTTAGTTAGATTGTGTGTGTGTGTGTGTTATTAGTTTAGATAGATTGCGTGTGTATTATTAGTTTAGATAGATTGCGTGTGTATTATTAGTTTAGATAGATTGTGTGTGTGTAATGAGTTTAGTTAGATTGTGTGTGTGTGTGTTATTAGTTTAGTTAGATTGTGTGTGTGTGCGTTATTAGTTTAGTTAGATTGTGTGTGTGTGTGTTATTAGTTTAGATAGATTGTGTGTGTGTGTGTGTTATTAGTTTAGTTAGATTGTGTGTGTTATTAGTTTAGATAGATTGTGTGTGTGTGTTATTAGTTTAGTTATATTGTGTGTGTTATTAGTTTAGTTAGATTGTGTGTGTGTTATTAGTTTAGTTAGATTGTGTGTGTTATTAGTTTAGTTAGATTGTGTGTGTGTGTGTGTTATTAGTTTAGATAGATTGTGTGTGTGTGTGTGTTATTAGTTTAGATAGATTGTGTGTGTGTGTGTGTTATTAGTTTAGATAGATTGTGTGTGTGTGTGTGTGTTATTAGTTTAGTTAGATTGTGTGTGTTATTAGTTTAGATAGATTGTGTGTGTGTGTTATTAGTTTAGTTATATTGTGTGTGTTATTAGTTTAGTTAGATTGTGTGTGTGTGTTATTAGTTTAGATAGATTGTGTGTGTGTGTGTTATTAGTTTAGTTAGATTGTGTGTGTGTTATTAGTTTAGATAGATTGTGTGTGTGTGTGTGTTATTAGTTTAGATAGATTGTGTGTGTGTGTGTGTTATTAGTTTAGTTAGATTGTGTGTGTTATTAGTTTAGTTAGATTGTGTGTGTTATTAGTTTAGTTAGATTGTGTGTGTTATTAGTTTAGTTAGATTGTGTGTGTGTGTTATTAGTTTAGTTAGATTGTGTGTGTGTGTGTTATTAGTTTAGATAGATTGTTTGTGTGTGTTATTAGTTTAGATAGATTGTGTGTGTGTGTGTTATTAGTTTAGTTAGATTGTGTGTGTTATTAGTTTAGTTAGATTGTGTGTGTTATTAGTTTAGTTAGATTGTGTGTGTTATTTGTTTAGTTAGATTGTGTGTGTGTGTGTTATTAGTTTAGATAGATTGTGTGTGTGTGTGTGTGTGTTATTAGTTTAGATAGATTGTTTGTGTGTGTGTATTAGTTTAGATTGTGTGTGTTTGTGTGTTAGTTACATTGTGTTTGTCTATAACTGTAACTCAGATAATCAGATCTCACTGTATCAGTGTGAAAGCAGGTCAGTCTGACTGTCAGTGTAAATCAGATATGAAGGAGTCGTATTTGAGGCTGAAACTTGCTCTGAAACCTGTTTCTGTAACAGAGGGGACCTTACAGCCCACCATAACACACTCGTCTCTTAATTATGAAGCCCCCTGTGATTTGGAACAGGTGTGTAAGAGCAGAGAAAGCAGTGCGTGTGGGAGCGCCGTGTTGTCCTGTCGAGCGGGTGTGCTGCGGATGGCAGGTGGAGTGATGCTGGCGCGTGTGATTAATGGCAGGAAGCTCATTGTTATGCACAGACTGTAGCTTTGTTTGCAACCAGGTTCTCACACCGCACACACGCAGCACACCCACTGCAGCATCCGGACCCCACTGCAGCATCCGGACCCCACTGCAGCACCAGAACCTCACAGCTACACCTAAACCCCGCTGCAGCATCCGGACCCCACAGCAGCATCCGGACCCCACTGCAGCATCCGGACCCACAGCAGCACCAGAACCTCACAGCTACACCTAAACCCCACAGCAGCATCCGGACCCCACAGCAGCATCCGAACCCCACTGCAGCATCCGGACCCCACAGCAGCACCAGAACCTCACAGCTACACCTAAACCCCACAGCAGCATCCGGACCCCACAGCAGCATCCGGACCCCACAGCAGCATCAGAACCCCAATGCAGCATCCGGACCCCACTGCAGCATCCGGACCCACAGCAGCACCAGAACCTCACAGCTACACCTAAACCCCACAGCAGCATCCGGACCCCACAGCAGCATCCGAACCCCACTGCAGCATCCGGACCCCACAGCAGCATCCGGACCCCACGGCAGCATCAGAACCCCACTGCAGCATCCGAACCCCACAGCAGCATCCAGACCCCACAGCAGCACCAGGACCCCACAGCAGCATCCGGACCCCACAGCAGCACCGGAACCCCACAGCAGCACCTAAAGCCCACAGCAGTACCAGAACCCCACAACAGTACCTAAACCCCACAACAGTACCTAAACCCCACAACAGTACCTAAACCCCACAACAGTACGTAAACCCCACAGCAGTACCTAAACCCCACAACAGTACCTAAACCCCACAGCAGTACCTAAACCCCACAACAGTACCTAAACCCCACAGCAGTACCTAAACCCCACAACAGTACCTAAACCCCACAGCAGCACGAGAACCCCACAGCTACAGCAGAACTCCACTGCAGCGTCTGTAGACGAGCAGCATGCAGGAGTGAAAAAGCCTCTTTGGGTAAATAATGAAGATAAAAAGCTTTAATTTCTGCGTCAGACTGAAGAAGAAGGTCCTGATTTAAAAACTGTTCATTTATAATAACGTCCACTTTTATTCGCAGGACTATTAAAACATGTTAAAGAATAAATAAACTACAGGCTCTGTGTCCCGCGCTGGTCACACGCCTCTCATCAATAAACCAGAGGAGCTAATTAATCACAGAGCACACTCACACCAGCAGCTGCACTTCATCTTCCATACCATATACAATACAACAGAGAGAGAGAGAGAGAGAGAGAGAGAGAGAGAGAGAGAGAGAGAGAGAGAGAACAAGAAAGAGAGACACAGAAAGAGAGAGAGAGAGAGAGAGAGAGAGAGAGAGAGAGAGAGAGAGACGTAACGTAATGGATATTTGAATTTGAAGGCTAATGTTCTCGTGTGGTTGGACTGAGGGTCCCACTGTGTCTGAATAGAGAGTTGAACTCTGCTCTCCTGTGTGTATCCACGACACCATCCAATCAGATCCCCTCTTATACTATCAGTGTGTGTTAGTGTTTATCTTATACCCCACTCGTACCTGCAGGACCAGGTAGGAGCATGAAGCTCTCCAGATCTCCAGATCTCCACCCAGCCTTCAGGAAACTCCCAGAGTTCAACTTCCTGCTGAGTTTCAGACAGCAGTTAAAGAAACGACCTTAAACACTTACAGAAGATCCACAGCTCAGCCTGAGATCACACGACAAGCAGCAGCTCCTTATACCAGACCTGAAACATCACCCATCACCTTCAACCATCCCTCAGAAGAACTCCAGCATTTCTCACACACCTGGGAGCCCTTCACCTGTAACCCTCTACAAACCACACACCTGCCTCCTCATCAGACACATCCAATCACAGTCAACAGCCTCTCTACCACACACTCACCACCCACTTCACTAAACACCCACCTTCTGCTCCCACTAACGGGCCACTTTATTAGAAACACCCACCTTCTGCTCCCACTAACGGGCCACTTTATTAGAAACACCCACCTTCTGCTCCCACTAACGGGCCACTTTATTAGAAACACCCACCTTCTGCTCCCACTAACGGGCCACTTTATTAGAAACACCCACCTTCTGCTCCCACTAACGGGCCACTTTATTAGAAACACCCACCTTCTGCTCCCATTAACGGGCCACTTTATTATAAACACCCACCTTCTGCTCCCACTAACGGGCCACCTTATTAGAAACACCCACCTTCTGCTCCCACTAACGGGCCACTTTATTAGAAACACCCACCTTCTGCTCCCACTAACGGGCCACTTTATTAGAAACACCCACCTTCTGCTCCCATTAACGGGCCACTTTATTAG
>CM038713.1:2318431-2375931 GCA_021613375.1 Megaleporinus macrocephalus | reverse complement strand
GGTGGTCTGGTCCCACAAGACTATATTTACAAACACTTGTGTGTGTGTATATAAGCTTATTTGGTTCTCAGAAGCAAAACAAACACAGAGGACCGCTTACAAAATCCCGGCAGTCCGGTTCCTCGTTCTCCTGCTCTTCATCACCATCATCTTCACAGCAGCCATCTAGCAAAGAGACACACACAAGACATTAACGTCAGGGGGGCTTCAGAGAGTGAGATCAAACAGAAGCAGTCTGGGGGTCTAAAAACACATACATTTTTCTTTGTTTTACATGAGTTGTGAGGACTTCCATAGACTCCTGTAGTCAAATAATACTCCACCTACATCTGATCTCAGCCCCAGTAAGACAAACACAGTGCTCCGGCTCTGTTACTATACTGTTTTCCTATCACTCTGAGGACCTGGTGCCCAACAGCAGGACCAGCGCACACACACACACATACACACCTGACCTGGAGAGAGAGGGAAAAGTGACAGGACATAAAGGACGAAGCGTGTGTTGGTCCTAATTCCCATCAGGACTGTATGGGTTTTATACGAGGGGGTGGGTTAAGCTAAATTTCACTGGTGGGGTGGGATGACGTTAGTCTCTCTGAAAGGTCAGTCAGTCATTTTTATAGACTATGAGCTCCCGATTCAGTAAATTCTATAAAACCAGCCGCAACAATAACGTCAGGTTATATTAATCCAGTGAGAATCAACATGTCAAAGACACCATCACATCCTGAAGGGGAACTACACCCATTTTTCAAAATTTCAGAGTGGTTCAGAGCAGTCTGGTAAGATTTTATTTTACACTGGTGCCAATGTTGTTTACAGTGGTGGTGATGGTGTTTACAGTGGTGGTGATATTTACAGTGGTGGTGATGGTGTTTACAGTGGTGATGATGTTTGCAGTGGTGGTGATGGTGTTTGCATTAGTAGTAGTGATGGTGTTTACAGTGGTGATGATGTTTGCAGTGGTGGTGATATTTACAGTGTTGGTGATGGTGTTTACATTAGTAGTAGTGATGGTGTTTACAGTGGTGATGATGTTTGCAGTGGTGATGATGGTGTTTACATTAGTAGTAGTGATGGTGTTTGCAGTGGTGATGATGTTTGCAGTGGTGGTGATGGTGTTTACATTAGTAGTAGTGATGGTGTTTACAGTGGTGATGATGTTTGCAGTGGTGATGATGGTGTTTACATTAGTAGTAGTGATGGTGTTTGCAGTGGTGATGATGTTTGCAGTGGTGATGATGTTTGCAGTGGTGGTGATGATGTTTGCAGTGGTGGTGATGGTGTTTACAGTGGTGAGGATGGTGTTTACAGTGGTGGTGATGTTTACAGTGGTGGTGGTGATGTTTACAGTGGTGGTGATGATGTTTACAGTGGTGGTGATATTTACAGTGGTGGTGGTGGTGATGTTTGCTGTGGTGGTTATGTTTACAGTGGTGGTGATATTTACAGTGGTGGTGATGTTTACAGTGGTGGTGATATTTATAGTGGTGGTGATGGTGTTTACAGTGGTGAGGATGGTGTTTACAGTGGTGGTGGTGGTGATGTTTACAGTGGTGGTGGTGATGTTTACAGTGGTGGTGATGTTTACAGTGGTGGTGATATTTATAGTGGTGGTGATGGTGTTTACATTGGTAGTTATGGTGTTTACAGTAGTGGTGATGTTTACAGTAGTGGTGATGTTTACAGTGGTGGTGATGGTGTTTACAGTGGTGGTGATGTTTACAGTGGTGGTAGTGGTGTTTACAGTGGTGGTGATATTTATAGTGGTGGTGATGGTGTTTACATTGGTAGTTATGGTGTTTACAGTAGTGGTGATGTTTACAGTAGTGGTGATGTTTACAGTGGTGGTGATGGTGTTTACAGTAGTGGTGATGTTTACAGTAGTGGTGATGTTTACAGTGGTGGTGATGGTGTTTACAGTGGTGGTGATGTTTACAGTGGTGGTGATGGTATTTACAGTGGTGGTGAAGGTAACCAGGGGTCTCCATGTCTACAAAACAAATCTACACATTGTATTTACTATGAAACCCACCAGTGAAGCTACACGTGTCTTCTGAGTTTATCTGGGTGTTGATGGTAAAATGTGGAAGATTTGAAAATACTAGGTTTTCTTTGGGGACTATTTGAACCTCACAGCGTCCTGCATGTATCCCTCCACCATGAATGGAGTTTAAGACTGAGATCTTCTCTAAACTATCATAAACAGCGTCTCAGAATCAGACAGTGTATTTATAACATCTACTGTAAGAACTTTCTGTGAGGAGCTTTTAGAGGTGGACGTCTGGTTCCATTCACCTCCACTGTGAACAGTTCTTACTGTATCTAGAACAGAGTGTTTCACACAGAACCGCTCTGAACGACTAAAGCCAGAAAACAATCTTTGGCTGTGAGCAGTGAAGCTGACTGTTTGCTGTGAATTTCCAAGCTAATAGTGATGCTAATAATTCACTGTGTTCACTTCCGACAGCTAAGTAAATGATCAGGGTAAACAAAACAATGGCTAAATTAAAAGTTTGGCTCTTTTCTGGGGTGTAAACAGAGTAGATGCTCCCATCTCCATCACTAATTTATTGATTTTTAGTCCCATAAACATTACAGACGTCAGGAGGTAAACAGGCATCACCCACCTCCCCATGGAAAACTAATCCCATTTAAATAGGGCTGCTTTACCCTGTGTATGAAATACCCCTCGTATTCCAGGGTCCCGTGTTGGTTGGCTATTCCAGCATTGGTATATCTCACTCACTGATTCGTCAGTGCCAACCAGATGTTAACAGTTCTTCTACTGAGGATGCTCTTTTAAGGTTTGGTGGACATTAACTGGCACATGTAAAACTACTGTGTAGCCATATCTGCTATTCTCAGGTACTACCAGCAGGGGGCGGTGCTGTGATTACCAGCAGTAGTGGCATTCGTTAAAGCAAGCCATGTTGCCTGTCTCATCCCCTCAACCAGGCCCCGAGTGGCTAATCGAGCCGGCTCATGTCAGTCAGTCTCGAGTTTGGAAGGTTGGAAGTAAAAACTTGTTTGACACTCATCTGTCACTTATCTAATCTTCTTTATACATTCATTCTCCATTCATCCGACAGTACCGACCCTACATCACAGTAGATTAACTGGGTTCTACCATCTGAGGGAGTTCTCTCCTCCCACATGTTTAAGTTGGTTTCGCTCACGAGTATTTTCCGGAGCGCTAAAATTAAATAGAGCAACAGAATAGAGCCAGGCGTCAGTCGGTGGTGACGGAGGGCAGAAAGAGAACAGGTGGAGCCGAAAAGGACAGGTTAAAAAAGAAAGGTGTTGGAAGAAGATGCTGATAAATGTGTGAATTGAACAGAGATGTGTTTCGGAGGACAGACCCCAGTTCAGCCGCTAAACAGATAAGTTTGTATTGTCAGTGTAAGCCTAGTTTATTTTGTAGAGCCCAGTACACACCATTAATCACACATATCCAGTTTTAATAAAATAATATTCAGTTTGAAAATAATGAACACAGTGTAGAAGTGTAATATATTAATAGCCAAACTCATTAATTTAATGTTTTTGTATCGTCAGAGCAGCAAACCTCTTCGAACACTACTGATAATCCCGAGAAGGCCATGTTTACTGAATGGACAGGTAGAGAATAGTCTAACAGAGTTATTTAAACTCTGTATGATAACTAAGTTATTTGTAATGTAAAATGTAACATAGAGAATATACGTGATATATGTTAAATTGTCTTAATGTTAATTTGCACAAAGAAGGAAGTTATTATGTCTATAGACAATGTTATTATTAAAGTTGAGAAGCCAGTGCACTGCTTAGGAGGCTGTTGATGCTGTAGGTATACTAAACATACATATAGTGAAGCTACTTAATGTACTTTAATGTAAATCTAATAATAGAGCTCCTCTCTGTTGGGAAGAAAAAAATTATTTTAATGTTAAATTATTTTCATTTTAATGTATTGCTTATGTACAAATGTAAATACGTTTTCATCTTTTTCACATTTTTCACCTTTTAAATCTTTATCGGATTTAAATTTGAATTAAACATGTTTAAGTGAAATGTTTTCTGTTAACTTACCAACAAATACCTGAACTTATACCCCATAAAAATTATCTGCCCAGTGGGTCTCAAACACAGGTAACATGTTCACACTTCGATTGAAGTGCACCAGGACTGGTTTAGAAGTGAACCGGAACTGACCTGCTCTGGGGGTCTTGAGGCACTTACTGGGTGCAGCAGATTTTGGAGTGCGGCGTTCACACTCGCTCTAACAGAACCATTTTTACCCCAATATATGATCCCAAGGGCTCGCTTTAACCACACCTGCCCCATGTGAACGCACCTGAAGAGAACTGAATTCAACTGTCCGATGGACCCGAGCACATTCAACCCCAGTCCAGTTAGTGTGACTAGTGTGGTCACTCTGTGTCCAGGCAATTCAGTTAGACTCGGTTCACATCTAGCGTGGTTGCTAACAAAGCCCAAGCTTAAAGCTGCACCAGGTGGAACGAGAGAATTCCAATCTTCCTTCTGATTCGTTCATAGGGGTGTAAGAAAATATTGAATATCGTGATATTATATTTAGTGATACTGTATCGATTCTCAAAAACACAGTATCGATACACAGATTCCTGGCAGACAGTGAATCAGTGTGTGTTGTGTTTAAACCTCTGACCACTAGATGGCAGTGTTGTAATCCACTTTCAGCTCCACTCCAACATTAACAAGCAGCACAAGGGTGCAGTGCTATTTTAAGCACTGACAAACCTGTTCATACAGTGGTGAGTTTTAATAGTAGGATTTGCGGACCCCCGGACCACTCACAATTCTCCACGTACACAAGTGATGATGCAAGTGACCCAGGGCGGAGCCTTAAGTGCAATGTGAGTGGATGCCAGCAGGCAGGGGGTCAGTAGTGGCCCAGTGTGGGTATGACCTTAGACTCATTTAGAACTCAGAACTGGCCTGAGTTTAATCATAAAGCAGAGCTGATTGGCCGAGACGTGTTCACACCTGAGATCAGGTATTACAACAGTGGCAACCTTTACAAGACCAAACAGTTATAAGTGCTGTTGCTGCAGTATTGGTGTATCTGTCTATATATAATAATAATAATAATAATAATAATAATAATAATAATAATAATAATAATAAAATAAACAAACACACAGTAGCAGTTCAAACTCAATTGAACGCGGTCAGTGTTCAGGTGTCCAGGTGTATGAACTATATCAGAGATTGCACACACACACACACACATACACACATACACACACACACACACACACTGAGAGTGGGAGTCTGGCTGTTCATCATGAGGTGCTACAGAATGGACAGCATCTGGCCTTTCCTGCTGAATGTGGTTTAGCAGGCAGGTCAGGGCGCAGCGGGGGCTTCACAGCAGACAGAATCTCAACCCCAGTGGGCAGAAAACACACCGGCCAGACCAGGAATTATGATAAACAGTCCAGGCTATTGTTTAGTTTGGTCCGGCTGCCTCCATCCCTCTATTCTCGTACAGCGACACACACCGCACATCAATATCTCTCCTTTATATAGAGACACTCAGAGGAGTGTTCACGTTTACACCACGGTGTGTGCAGTTGGTGTGTTAGTACAGTGAGCTGGTTTGATGATTGCTGATGAATTCATGTTAGAACTCATACTGGAACTCTATTCGAGTGCTACAAGGAGAGAACGTGTGGCATTATCAATAAAGTAGGACTGAATCTGACGTTCTCCTGTTCTCCTAAACAATCCTTGATAAGATACTGAGTTCCAGACAATAGGTGGTTTGTAAATGATTCAGTGCATTGTTGTGGTGTGACCTGTATAATGGAAGGGAAGTGATATGGGAGCCTCTCCAGACCCTCACAAGATAGACATGCTGTTAGTTATTTCTTTTAAAGCAGAAAAGTAAATATGCTTTCTGTTTACTTTGTATAGCCTAATCAGTGAAATACTGAACAGGGGATTCTGTTCTTATATATATATATATATAAACACACACACACAGCGACAGAGACATACAGAGACAGACACACACAGCGACAGAGACATACAGACACAGACACACAGCGACAGAGACATACAGACACACACAGAGACATACAGACACACACAGAGACATAGACACACACAGCGACAGAGACATACAGACACAGACACACAGCGACAGAGACATACAGACACAGACACACAGCGACAGAGACATACAGGCACAGACACACACAGTGACAGAGACATACAGACACAGACACAAACAGCGAAAGAGACATACAGACACAGACACACACAGCGACAGAGACATATAGAGACAGACACACACAGAGACATATAGACACAGACACACACAGACACACAGTGACAGAGACATACAGACACAGACACACAGCGACTGAGACATACAGACACAGACACACAGCGACAGAGACATACAGACACAGACACACAGCGACAGAGACATACAGACACACACAGAGACATACAGACACAGACACACACAGAGACATAGACACACACAGCGACAGAGACATACAGACACAGACACACAGCGACAGAGACATACAGGCACAGACACACACAGTGACAGAGACATACAGACACAGACACAAACAGCGAAAGAGACATACAGACACACACAGCGACAGAGACATACAGACACAGACACACACAGTGACAGAGGCATACAGACACAGACACACACAGCGACAGAGACAGAGACATACAGACACAGACACACACAGAGACATAGACACACACAGCGACAGAGACATACAGACACAGACACACAGCAACAGAGACATACAGGCACAGACACACACAGTGACAGAGACATACAGACACAGACACAAACAGCGAAAGAGACATACAGACACACACAGTGACAGAGGCATACAGACACAGACACACACAGCGACAGAGACATACAGACACACACAGACATACAGACACAGACACACACAGTAACAGAGGCATACAGACACAGACACACACACAGACATACAGACACAGACACACACAGTGACAGACACACACAGCAACAGAGGCATGCAGACACAGACACACACAGACATACAGACACAGACACACACAGCGACAGAGACATACAGACACAGACACACACAGCGACAGAGACATACAGGCACAGACACACACAGTGACAGAGACATACAGACACAGACACAAACAGCGAAAGAGACATACAGACACACACAGTGACAGAGACATACAGACACAGACACACACAGACATACAGACACAGACACACACACACAGTAACAGAGGCATACAGACACAGACACACACAGACATACAGACAGAGACACACACAGTAACAGAGGCATACAGACACAGACACACACAGACATACAGACAGAGACACACACAGCAACAGAGGCATACAGACACAGACACACACAGACATACAGACAGAGACACACACAGTGACAGACACACACAGCAACAGAGGCATGCAGACACAGACACACACAGACATAGACACAGACATACAGACACAGACACACACAGCGACAGAGACATACAGACACAGACACACACAGAGACACAGACACACACAGAGACATAGACACAGACACACAGCGACAGAGACATACAGACACACACAGAGACATACAGACACACACAGAGACATAAAGACACACACAGAGACATAGACACACACACAGGGACAGAGACATACAGACACACACAGCGACAGAGACATACAGACACACACAGCGACAGAGACATACAGACACAGACACACAGAGACATACAGACACAGACACACACAGAGACATACAGACACAGACACACACAGAGACATACAGACACAGACACACAGCGACAGAGACATACAGACACACACAGAGACATACAGACACAGACACACACAGAGACATAAAGACACACACACACAGCGACAGAGACATACAGACACACACAGAGACATACAGACACAGACACACAGCGACAGAGACATACAGACACACACAGAGACATACAGACACAGACACACACAGAGACATAGACACACACAGCGACAGAGGCATAGACACAGACACACAGCGACAGAGACATACAGACACAGACACACACAGAGACATAGACACACACAGCGACAGAGGCATACAGACAGACACAGAGACATACAGACAAACACACAGACAGAGATATACAGACACACACACAGACATACAGACACACACAGAGACAGAGACATACAGACACACACAGAGACATACAGACACACACAGAGACATACAGACACACACACAGACAGAGACATAGACACACACACAGACATACAGACACACACAGCAACAGAGGCATACAGACACACAAACACAGACACAAACAGAGACAGAGACATACAGACACACACACAGAGACATACAGACACACACAGAGACAGACACAAACAGAGACAGAGACATACAGACACACACACAGAGACATACAGACACACACAGAGACAGACACATACAGGCACGAACACACAGCGCTAAATGAGCTCAGCACCTGACAGAGTCTTGCTGTCTCCGAGCGTCACTAGGCAGGTTGCCAGGGCAACGGTCGCCATGTGCCCTGAAAGCAAAGGCTATTGTCGGTAACTAAAGGAGAAAGTCCAGTTGGGAGGCCAGAGGAGTTACGAGAAGACCCTACATATCCTATAGGAGTACTTGTGAAACACGGTTTGGGGGGTCCCGACTGTGGAGCTCGGGGGAGTTTCTAAATATGTGTTTTATAATGTTGTAAAATATTTTATTAATAAAACTAATTAAACAAATTAATAAAACTAATTAATAAAATTAATTCAACTATTTTCCACATGTACACACAGCCTCTCAGCCAGAACTCATCATCAATAACTATCTAGAACATTACTTCTCTGTTAATATATAACATCAGCTGTTAGCATTAGCCAGTACTAAACATCAAGAACCATCTAGAACATTATATCTTTGTTAATATATAATATCAGCTGTTAGCGTTAGCTGGTACTAAACATCAAGAACCATCTAGAACATTACATCGCCCTAAACGTATCACCTCAGCGCTAAACTCCAAGAACTATCTAGAACAGTACTTCTCTGTTAATATATAACATCAGCTGTAGTCAATGCTTAACGCTAAGAACTATCTAGAACATTACTTCTCTGTTAATATATAACATAATCTGTTATCATCAGGGAGCATTAAACATCAAGAACTACCTAGAACCTTATATCTTTGTTTATATATAACATCAGCTGTTAGTGTTAGCTAGTACTCAACATTTCTGTTCAGCTCACAGTGTCCTGAAGTCGTGTCCTGAAGTCCGGACCACCCTAACGAGGAGCTGATGGGGTTTGATTGAGAGAAGCTTTAAAGGGGGTCTGTATTGAAAAGATTTGGGTGACTATTGACCTCCAGTGTTTTTATTTTATGTTTAGATTCTTTAGCCTGGAAGCTCCAACTCGGAAACTTGGACACCCTACATGTGGAAGCTGATCCACCACATCCAGTCTTTAAAGATCAGACACGTTACAGACCCAGACAGAGACAGACCAGTCTCACCACTGGCTCCTGGATCGTCCACCCAGGGGTCCACAGGCTGGCCGGGGACGGGGAAGCTGTACGCGCTGCGGTCCGAAGGCAGAGGAAGAGGAACCTTCGGGTAGCACTTCCTCATGAGCTGCACTGCGGGCTCCACCAGACACCCGGCGGCCTTGCTCAACAAACAAGTCTGCGGGAGAAGATAGAAGACGTTTAGCAGCGCGACCGGAGCGCCGTGGAGTAAACAAGTCTGCGAGGCAAATGTGCTGCGAAAGCAGAAAAGTTCTCACCACAGATTAAAAAAGAAAAGAAAGAAAAGAAAGAAAGTCTAGTAATGATTCAGGCGGCTTCACTTCGGACGATAACCATCAGAGAGCAATAAGAGCTCACGGCAGCGAGGCGGATGATGAAAGCAGAACAGAGGCAGGAGTCAGAAGAGGTAATAAAAAAACAATTAGAGGAGTAAAGGAAGGAAGAGGAGAGAGGGCGGACTCTGACTCCGGCCTCCGAATATTCATCACCTCCATTTCCAGGTGATTACATCACCAACGCCTCTGTTTGGGATCTGAAGGAAAAAGGGGCGTGACTTCAAAACAACCCAGTCACTTTCATCCACAGAGCATCTCCACAGAGCATCTCCATAGAACATCTCCACAGAGCATCTCCACAGAGCATCTCCATAGAACATCTCCACAGAGCATCTCCACAGAGCATCTCCATAGAACATCTCCACAGAGAACCTCCTCACTGTAGCACAGTCAGCTTGGCCTCCGCAGCAGCTCCTCTCCAAAACCAAGCACCTCACCAGCTCACTGCTCACCAGTCCGCTAACTGGTCGCTTTATTGGAAACACCTCCCCTATGTCTTCACTAACTGGCCATTTTAATGGAAACACCTATCTTGTGCTTCCATTAACTGGCCAATTTATTGGAAACACTAACCTTGGGCTTCTACTAACTAGCCACTTTATTAGGAACGCCTACCTTCTACGTCCACTATATGGCCACTTTAAACACTCACCCTGCACCATCCACTAACTGGCCACTTTATTAGAAACACCCACCTTGTACTTCCGCTATATGGCCACTATACTAAAAACTCCCACCTTGTGCTTTCACGAACTGGTCACTTTATTAAAAACAGTTACATTCTACCCTGTACTTCCACTAACTGGCCACTTTATTGGAAAAACTCCCCTGTGCCTTTACTAACTGGCCACTTTGTTAGAAACACCCACTTTGCGATTCCACTAACTGGCCACTTTATTAGAAACACCCACCTTGTCCTTCCACTAACTGGCCACTTTATTAAAAACACCTACCTTGTGCTTCCACTCACTGGCCACTTTATTAGAAACACCCACCTTGTCCTTCCACTAACTGGCCACTTTATTAAAAACACCTTCCTTGTACCTCCACTAACTGGCCACTTTATTAGAAACATCTACATTGTACTTCCACTAACTGGCCACTTTATTAGAAACATCTACATTGTGCTTCTACTAACTGGCCACTTTATTAGAAACACAGTGGTGTGCTATGTTGAGAGTGATCTTTACTTAAAACTCTCTAATTTGTTCATCCAGGAGCAGCTCTGTGGTCAGACACTGAGCTAGAGGGAGACTAACTCTCACAAGAGCTACAAAGGAGGGGTTTCAGATGAAGGGGTTTCTACAGGAAAGGCCTCAGGCTGGACGGTGCAGCACCTGTGTGGTTCTGTACAGCAGGCCGATGCCCCCCTCCGTGACCAGAGCGCTCCTGCCCAGGCTGGTGTTGGTGGCTCTGTGCAGACAGTGCAGTAGGGCCTGGCGAAGCGGGAGGTGCTGGTGCTCTGAGTCATGCGTGTGCCAGTCCTCGTACAGCTTCAGCAGGCCGGCAACATAGCCTTTACCCACAGCCATGTGGCAGTTCTCCTCTGAAACACACACAGATAACAACAACACTTATAGATAAAGACTTACAGAGATAAACACCTACAGATATAAACACTCAAATAGATAAACACTTATAGAGATAAACACTGATATAGATAAACACCTACAGATATAAACACTGATATAGATAAACACCTACAGATATAAACACTCATATAGATAAACACCTACAGATATAAACACTCATATAGATAAACACCTACAGATATAAACACTCAAATAGATAAACACCTACAGATATAAACACTTATAGAGATAAACACCTACAGATATAAACACATATAGCTAAACACCTACAGATATAAACACCTACAGATAAACACTTATATAGATAAACACCTACAGATATAAACACATATAGATAAACACCTACAGATATAAACACTCATAGATAAACACCTACAGATATAAACACTTATACAGATAAACACCTACAGATATAAACACTTATAGAGATAAACACTCATATAGATAAACACCTACAGATATAAACACCTACAGATATAAAAACTCATATAGATAAACACCTACAGATATAAATACTTATAGAGATAAACACCTATAGATACAAATACTTATAGAGATAAACACCTATAGATATAAACACTCATATAAACACCTACAGATAAACACTTATATAGATAAACACCTACAGATATAAACACCTACAGATATAATCACATATAGATAAACACCTACAGATATAAACACTTATACAGATAAACACCTACAGATATAAACACTTATAGAGATAAACACTCATATAGATAAACACCTACAGATATAAACACCTACAGATAAACACTCATATAGATAAACACCTACAGATATAAACACCTACAGATATAAAAACTCATATAGATAAACACCTACAGATATAAATACTTATAGAGATAAACACCTATAGATACAAATACTTATAGAGATAAACACCTATAGATATAAACACTCATATAGATAAACACCTACAGATATAAACACTCATATAGATAAAGACCTATAGACATAAACACCTACAGATATAAACACCTACAGATATAAACACTAATATAGATAAACACCTATAGATATAAACACCTACATATATAAACACCTACAGGTATAAACACTTATATAAACACCTACAGATATAAACACATATATAGATAAACACCTCCAGATATAAACACATATAGATAAACACACAAACACACACATTATATATATATATCATGGGATTGTCTTAGCGACTGAGGAGCTGTTCGATGGTTCCTTAGAAATCAGCGAAAGGAAGGAACCTCGGTAGACAGCATGTTTAAGGGATGTAAGAATTGGGACGGTCTTCATGTCGGGAGGTGAAGAGTATGACGTAAATACTGGTTATGTAGAGACTCGGTGGGTTTAGAGAAAGACCCTCAGTGTATTTATACTGAAGCTCTCACAAACAACAAACAGGCCCGAACGAGCAACAGGTCATGTTTATACTGCTGAGCTTCTCATCCACCGCTGAGCTGCTCCCCGCTGCAGGTCACTGCAGTCTTCACCCTCAACGCATCATCAATAATTAACCTGCTGCAGAGCCGCTATAATACGTCTATTTGACAAGCAGCCCCATCCGAGAGCGAGCTGAGCTCATATCAAGCATTTCACTGCAGCTGTTTGTGCTCTGATGTTTGTTTACACGCATGGAAATGAGTAAACATGTAGTGCACGCGGTGCTCCCTCATATAATTATCTGAAAAACGCCCCATTCGGAGACACAAGGAGACCACAAATACATACAGTCATCTACAAAACCCTGAACTCCTCCAGTCAAAGAACCTCTTCCTCTCCCAGAAGCCCGAGCGTCAAACGAAAACATTAGTTTAATCATTTTCAGCAGGACCACTGTAACGTTCTGGGTCTGGACAAGGTGAACGGGGTGAGCTCTCAGATACACTACTGCTAAAAGTATTTGCTTGTCTGTCTTCACACACATATGAACTTGAGTGACGTCCCATTCTTAACCCATAGGGTTTAATATGATGTCGGCCCAACCTTTGCAGCTATAACAGCTTCAACTCTTCTGGGAAGGTTCTCCACACGGTTTAGGAGAGTGTTTATAGGAATGTTTGACCGTTCTTCCAGAAGACCATCTGTGAGGTCAGACACTGATGTTGGATGAGAAGGTCTGGCTCACAGTCTCCACTCTAATTCATCCTAAAGGTGTTCTATCAGGTTGAGGTCAGGACTCTGTGCAGGCCAGTCAAGTTCTTCTACGCCAAACTTGCTCCTCCATGTCTTTATGGAGCTGCTTTGTGCACTGGTGGGCAAACATGTTGGAACAGGAAGGGGCCGTCCCCAAACTGTCCCCACAAAGTCAATCTTTTGGTCTGCTGAAGCATTAAGAGTTCCTTTCACGGGAACTGAGAATCCAAGCCCACCTCCTGAACAACAACCCCACACTATAATCCCCCCTCCACCAAACTTTACACTTGGCACCATGCAGTCAGACAAGTACTGTTCTCCTGGCAACCACCAAACCCAGACTCGTCCATCAGATTGCCAGACGGAGCAGCGTGATTGGTCACTCTATAGAACATGTCTCCACTGCTCTAGAGTCCAGTGGCGGCGTGCTTTACTCCACTGCATCTGACGCTCTGCATTGTTCTTGGTGATGTCAGGCTTGGATGCAGCTGCTCGGCCATGGAGACCCATTCCATGAAGCTCTCTATGCTCTGTTCTTGAGCTGATCTGAAGGCCACATGAAGTTTGGAGGTCTGTAGTGATGGACTCTGTAGAAAGTTGGTGACCTCTGTGCACTATGCTCCTCAGCATCCGCTGACCTGCTCTGTCATTGTACGTGTTCTACCACTTGGTGGCGGAGTTGCTGTCGTTCCCAATCACTTCACTTTGTTCTAACACCACTGACAGTCCACTGTGGAATATTTAGTAGTGAGGAAACTTCACCACTGGACTTGCACAAGTGATTCTGGAACACCTGAATTCAACCAAGACCTTAATTGGATGCAAATGTCCAAGCTTTAAACACATCTATTTCAAAAAAGAAAGAAAAAGACAAGCTATATGTCTTCAAACATACGATGGACGGCGTATATACGGGTCCGTGTCATGCTTCATCATGTGGTTTATTCACAAAACATAAAAACAGTAATGAGAACATACATCATCCTCAGATACGCAGCTGCAGAGCCAATATCAGGCCAGGGTGATGGAGTAGCGCTGTCTGACGGAGCGACCAAGACTTTTCAAAAACAGCACAAAAGGTGAGCGGAGAGCTCAGACGGCAGAGACGACTTAGTGCCTCTGACAGGTTTGATGGCTTAGTCAGAAGAAATAAAGGCACCGTCGTATGTAACAGGTCTGAGGGAACCGCAGGTGTTTAAGTGTACAGCCGTGGCTGGTTAGAGCAGCAGTCACTCTAGGATCTCCATCATTTCACACATATAGACACGTCCTATGTCTATATGTGTGATATAGCATTCATAACACATCACAAATACATAAATAAGGTATTATATAGCATACATAAGCTTAGTCAACCTTAATAAACCCTTTCAAACCTTCCAAAAGTGTTTCAGTTGTCTTCTAATCATAATAATGTCTGAACAATTTAAGCTACAGAGTTTTTCTCGTATCAGAACACTTATGGGACGATGATTCAGACAGTTTCACCCACCTCTGACCACCCATCAGCCAACAATCCAGCTCTAAATACCACCCCAAAATCCACCCACTTTTATATAAGCTCTCTGACTTTAGCCTTTAATTTATAATCAAAGGATTAAAAACATCAACATGATTCACATATTACAACACTCAGACACTACTCTCAATGAACAAGGTGATTTCACCCACATCTGACCACCCATCAGCCAACGATCCAGCTCTAAATACCACCCAAAATACACTCCCTCCTATTATATTAGTTCTAAGCTTTTAGCCTTCATTTAAGAACAAAGGGTTAAAAACATTGTTATCATTCACACATTAGAAAACTCAGTAGACCCTCCTCTCACTGACTAAAGTGATTTTACCCACACCTGACCACCCATCACCCAACAAACCAGCAAGCACCACCCCAAAATCCACTCGTATTATATTAGCTCTCTGACTTTAGCCTTTAATTTATAATCAAATGATTAAAAACATCAACATGATTCACATATTACAACACTCAGACACTACTCTCAATAAACAAAGTGATTTAACCCACATCTGACCACCCATCAGCCAACGATCCAGCTCCAAATACCACCCCGAATCCACTCACTACTCTAATATTAGTTCTATGCTTTTAGCCTTCATTTCATAACAAATGGTTAAACAAAACAACACCAGGATTCTTACACCAGGACACTCAGCAGACCCCACTAGCCAGAGTGCTTACTCCCACTTTCCTACCACTCCTTCAGCTCCAAAACCAGCCAAATACCTGCTATTAGCTCTCTGCTCCAGCCTTCATCTATTCATCTCTGTTGTGATTTACAACAGAGCAACCAGCAGCTCTTACAGTCGATTCTAGAGAGAATTCATTTAACTTCAGCCACCATCCAGAGAGTACACCAGCTCGACAAACACCATCCAAATCCAGCATCTTATGTTTATTATAGTATAGTACCTGCAGAACGCTGTGAGACATAATTGTCCCCTAAAAAGAAAACTAATTTTCAGATTTTCCAGATTTTACCTTCAACATCCATATAAACTCAGAAGACACGTGTAGCTTCACTGGTGGGTTTGATGGTGAATACAATGTGTATATTTGTGGTGACCCCTGGTTCCCACCACCACTGTAAACATCATCACCACCACCGCAAACGACATCACCACCGTCACCACAGTAAACATCACAACCACCACTGTAAACATCATCACCACCACTGTAAACATCATCACCACCACTGTAAACACCATCACCACCACTGTAAACACCATCACCACCACTGTAAACATCATCACCACCACTGTAAACATCATCACCACCACTGTAAACAACATCACCACCACTGTAAACAACATTACCACCACTGTAAACAATATTGCGACCAATATCACCACCACTGTAAACAACATCACCACCACTGTAAACAACATCACCACCACTGTAAACAATATTGCGACCAATATCACCACCATTGGCACTGTAAACATCACCACCGCCACTTTAAATAACACCACCACCGCAAACGACATCACCACCGTCACCACAGTAAACATCACAACCACCACTGTAAACATCATCACCACCACTGTAAACATCATCACCACTGTAAACATCACCACCACCACTGTAAACATCATCACCACCACTGTAAACATCATCACCACCACTGTAAACACCATCACCACCACTGTAAACATCATCACCACCACTGTAAACAACATCACCACCACTGTAAACGTCATCACCACCACTGTAAACATCATCACCACCACTGTAAACAACATCACCACCACTGTAAACAATATTGCGACCAATATCACCACCATTGGCACTGTAAACATCACCACCGCCACTTTAAATAACACCACCACCGCAAACGACATCACCACCGTCACCACAGTAAACATCACCACCACTGTAAACACCATCATCTCCACTGTAAACATCACCACCACTGTAAACACCATCACCACCACTGTAAACACCATCATCACCACTGTAAACACCATCACCACCACTGTAAACACCATCACCACTGTAAACATCACCACCATTGTAAACACCATCACCACCACTGTAAACACCATCACCACCACTGTAAACACCATCATCACCACTGTAAACACCATCACCACCACTGTAAACACCATCACCACTGTAAACATCACCACCACTGTAAACACCATCACCACCACTGTAAACATCACCACCACTGTAAACAACACCACCATTGTAAACACCATCACCACCACTGTAAACAACACCACCATTGTAAACACCATCACCATCACTGTAAACACCATCTGCTTCCTCACAATCAACAGTTTGACATTAAAAAGACTCTGAATGACTTTGCTTACGTTCTTGAACACTCTAGAACAGATTAAACTCTAGAACCGTTGACCTGTGCGGTGTGAAAAACCCTGTGGAAGAGGAGATAAACACACAGAGCTAGTCAGAGTTCTCACTGAGCCCCAGAAATCTCCTCATATCTGATACAGAGCCTGGATGGCAGCCAGAGTCACGCACTCACACCGTGCAGTAGGATGGAGAGGTGTGTGTGTGTGTGTGTGTGTGTGTGTGTGTGTGTGTGTGTGTCTCAGAGAAGCCGGAGAAGATCCAGCAGCAGGAATCTGCAGCATGTGAAGGTCAAACTGAGACGTACATGTGCCTCAAACTGACAGCCTGAACGTATGAAGATAAGTCAATCTAGTATATTTAAACAGTCCCTACATACCTCCTCATATCTCCACCCACTGACCACTGTATCAGCTCCACTGACCATACAGGACCTCCACTCACTGTCCACTGTATCAGCTCCACTGACCATACAGGACCTCCACTCACTGTCCACTGTATCAGCTCCACTGACCATACAGGACCTCCACTCACTGTCCACTGTATCAGCTCCACTGACCAAACAGGACCTCCACTCACTGTCCACTGTATCAGCTCCACTGACCATACAGGACCTCCACTCACTGTCCACTGTATCAGCTCCACTGACCATACAGGACCTCCACTCACTGTCCACTGTATCAGCTCCACTGACCATACAGGACCTCCACTCACTGTCCACTGTATCAGCTCCACTGACCATACAGGACCTCCACTCACTGTCCACTGTATCAGCTCCACTGACCATGCAGGAGCTCCACCTACAGACTGTAGATCATCTGATTCTCTGTATATTTTATTACTCTGTTCTTTAATGATCAGGACCCCCACAGGACCACCACAGAGCAGATACTTTTAGGAAGATGGGTCATTTTCAGCACTGCAGTGACACTGACGTGGTGCTGTGTGAGTGGATCAGACACAGCAGCTCTGCTGGAGTGTTTAAACACTGTGTCCACTCACTGTCCACCCTATTAGACACTCCTACTACCTGCTGGTCCACCTTGTAGATGTAAAGTCAGAGACAGCAGCTCATCTGCTGCTGCACAGTTTGTGTTCCTCTAGTCCTTCATCAGTGGACACAGGATGCCGCCCACAGGACACTGCTGTCTGGATAGTTTTGGTTGGTGGACGATTCTCAGTCCAGCAGTGACACTGAGGAGGTGTTTAAACATTCCAGCAGCAGCACTGCTGTGCCTGATCCACTCACACCAGCACAACACACACACACTAACACACCACTGTTGTTGGTTCAGAGGTTGGCGCTGAGTATCTCCATCATTGTCTAACTGGGTGAAAGGTGACCAGTCAGGAGCCTTTAAAGCCTCAGCTCTCACTGAGAGGTACTCTGTATAAAGGAGAAACACCGGCAGGAACTCTATCTTCTCCAGTCCTGTTAGAGAAGCAGCTCATGTGGCTCCTCATGAAGCTGCTGGCCAGAATGTTTAAAGTATGTAAACCTGATATTCATTATAAAAAAAATCTTCATTTATTTCTTTGCCTTTCAGTCGTACGTGCTATTCTTGATGAAAATGTGTTCATCATGTGGTGATGGCCCTGAAAAGGCCCTAAAGAGTAAATAATACAGCGGGGGTCCTGGAGGGTCTGCTAACGGAAACATATATATGCAAACACAAGGTCACCATTGAGCTGCTTCAGCCACCAACCAGCATTTCTGGCCTTTGATATTCTGAACTGGAGCCACAGCATTGGTCTGCCTCAGGGGGGTGCTCTAGCACCATGGTTAACCCAGTTGGTCCTTGGTGCCCAGTATAGTTGTATAATTAGAGTGATTTGGCTTGAAACTCTCTGTTCACAGTGGAGGTGAATGGAACCAGACGTCCACCTCTAAAAGCTCCTCACAGAAAGTTCTTACAGTAGATGTTATAAATACACTGTCTGATTCTGAGACGCTGTTTATGATAGTTTAGAGAAGATCTCAGTCTTAAACTCCATTCATGGTGGAGGGATACATGCAGGACGCTGTGAGGTTCAAATAGTCCCCAAAGAAAACCTAGTATTTTCAGATCTTCCACATTTTACCATCAACATCCAGATAAACTCAGAAGACACGTGTAGCTTCACTGGTGGGTTTCATAGTAAATACAATGTGTAGATTAGTGTTGTAGACATGGAGACCCTTGGTTACCATCACTACCATTGTAAACACCATCACCACCACCACTGTAAACAACATCACCACCACTGTAAACAACATCACCACCACTGTAAACACCATCACCACCACCACTGTAAACAACATCACCATCACTGTAAACACCACCACCACCACAGTAAACACCATCACCACCACTGTAAACACTATCACCACCACTGTAAACATCACCACCACTGTAAACACCATCACAACCAATGTAAACACCAGCATCACCACTGTAAACAACATCACCACCACTATAAACACCATCATCACCACTGTAAACACCATCATCACCACTGTAAACACCATCACAACCACTGTAAACACCATCACCACCACTGTAAACACCATCACAACCAATGTAAACACCAGCATCACCACTGTAAACACCATCA
Organism: Megaleporinus macrocephalus; assembly: GCA_021613375.1. Lineage (NCBI taxonomy): Eukaryota > Metazoa > Chordata > Actinopteri > Characiformes > Anostomidae > Megaleporinus > Megaleporinus macrocephalus. The sequence goes on along the minus strand of CM038713.1, from coordinate 2,355,865 downwards.
CCACCACTGTAAACACCATCACCACCACTGTAAACACCAGCATCACCACTGTAAACAACATCACCACCACTATAAACACCATCATCACCACTGTAAACACCATCATCACCACTGTAAACACCATCACAACCACTGTAAACACCATCACCACCACTGTAAACACCATCACAACCAATGTAAACACCAGCATCACCACTGTAAACAACATCACCACCACTATAAACACCATCATCACCACTGTAAACACCATCACCACCACTGTAAACACCATCACAACCACTGTAAACACCATCACCACCACTGTAAACACCATCACAACCACTGTAAACACCATCACCACCACTTTAAACAACATAAAAACACTCTGATTCTCTCTGTTTATATCTCACACACTGAAATATGGAGGAATTTTGGAAGTTTGGTGGAACTCCTCTTTTAGCTGGATTGAAAATAAGTGTTCTGAGATGTTAAAGGTTGAAGCTCTTTACTGTTCTCCTCCCAGATCTCAGAGGAGCCGCACGCTTGAACAGATGTGTATGTGGGTTACACAGAAAAGTATGTTCTTTCTATCTCTTTTTCCTCTCTCTCTCTCACTCTCTCTAGCTCTCTTTTCCTCCCTCTAGCTCTCTTTTCCTCCCTCTCTCTAGCTCTCTTTCTCTCTCTCTTTCTTCCTCTAGCTCTTTCACTCCCTCTCTCTCTTTTCCCTCTCAACCCCTCTTTCTCCCTTTCCCTCTTCCCCTTCTATCTCTTTTTCCCTATTTCTCCCTTCCTCTCCCTCCCTCTCTCGTTTTCCCTCTTTCTTCCTCTCGCTTTCTCCCCCCCTTACTCTTTCTCTCTCTCTTTCTCCTAGCTCTCTTTCTCTCCCTCTCTTTTACATTCTCTTTTTCCCCCTCTCGCTCTCTCTCTCCCTGTTTCTGCCCCTCTATCTCTCTTTCCATGTTTCTCCCTCCATCTCTCTCTTATTCTCTCTGTCTCCCTCTCTCTCTCGTCCTTTCCCCCTTACACTATCTTTCTCTCTCTCCGCCTCTCTTTCTTATTATCTCTCTGTCTCCCTCTCTCTCCTCTCCTTCTTTCCCCCTTACACTATCTTTCTCTCTCTCTCTCTCAGCTTTTTCTTTTTCCCTCTCCCTCTCTCTGCCCCCCCTCTCCCTCTCTCTCTCTCTCCCCCTCCCTCCTTCTCTCTCTCTCTCTCTCTCTGTCTGTCTCTCTCTCTGTCTGTCTCTCTCTCTCCCTCTCTCTCTCTCTCTCCCTGTCTCTCTCTGCCCCCCTCTCTCTCCTTCTCTCTCTCTCTCTCTCTCCCCCCCTCTCCTTCTCTCTCTCTCTCTCTCTCTCTCCCCCCCCCTCTCCTTCTCTCTCTCTCTCTCTCTCTCTCTCTCTCTCTCTCTCTCTCTCTCTCTCTCTCTGTGTAGTGGTTGTGGGCTGAGTAGGTTGCAGCAGCTCTGATCCAGTCTGCACTAATACAGCTCTCTGAAATATTAATGCACACACCAGGTTTTATAACTCTCCCACAGGGGGTCCGCTACTGGTGGGTTGCAGTGCTCAAGCACAGAAGACACTATGCGCTTTCAAAAAGGTCTCACAAGGTAGCGCTGGGGGTCTGGGGGTCTAGGGGTCCCGTCAGAATGTACGAGAAGACTCTCTGATGTATCAACACTCTGGTATAAACGGGTTTCAACCGGTCTCTACATGTTCGGCGTCTGAAGTTTGCGTGGTTAGCGTTAGCATTAGCGCTGCAGCTACGAGGCTGATGATGGGGGATTACATCAGATTACAGCCTCATCTGATTACAGCGAGGATTAATTCAGGTGGAGTTAAAACCCACTTAAAACAGAGGGTTCCTCAGGGGTTCTTTACTGAAGACAGTGAAGTTTCCTGGTTCTATGCATTGTGAAGTGGTTCCTCAGACTGACGGAGAACGAGTGGTATTTGGTTCTGTACAGCACAAATGAAATGGTTCTGTTGTTACAGTGTCAAACTTGTTACAATAAAAGAACCATGTTGGTGCTTTTTGGTTCTTCATGTTGACAGAGAATGGGTTCTTTATAGTTCCATGCAGAACGTTTTTGAAAATGGTTCTATGGAGCATCAAAAAGGGGTTTTGCTAGGACCGGACATCGGGAGAACTGGACCGAACAGCGGGAGAACTGGATTGAACTGCGTAAGAAACTGGACCGAACTGTGTACAAACGGATCAAACTGCGGGAGAACTGGGCCGAACTGCGGGAAAACTGGGCCGAACTAGACCGAACAGCGGGAGGACTGGGCCGAACAGCGGGAGGACTGGGCCGAACAGCGGGAGGACTGGGCCAAACTAAACCAAACTGCAGGAGAACTGGGCCGAACTGCGGGAGGACTGGGCCGAACTAGACCGAACTGCGAGAGGACTGGGCCGAACTGCGAGAGGACTGGGCCGAACTGCGGGAGGACTGGGCCGAACTGCGGGAGGACTGGGCCGAACTAGACTGAACTGCGAGAGGACTGGGCCGAACTGCGGGAGGACTGGGCCGAACTGGACCAATCTGCGGAAGATGGGACTGAACTGCAGGAGAACTGGATCAAACTGGGGAAGATGAGACAGACCTGTAGGAGAACCGGATCAAACTGTAGGAGATGGGACTGAACTGCAGGAGAACTGGGCCGACCTAGGGAAGAACTGGACCGAATTGTGGGAGACAGGGCAGAACTGCAGGAGAACTAGAACAAACTGGACCGAACTGCGGGAGAGCTGCGGGAGTCTTCTGGCCTGAGTGGGAGAGTTGCCGGTCCTGTAGCACTGATGCTAAAAACATTAGCATCAACTTGACGCATTTATTACCCCAAAACCTGCAGATGCCAACCTTTATGGTAATACTGGGCAGCTTCTCCTTCCTGTTTATACAGACCTTTCACTTTTCCAGTACGTCCTTAAAGCTGTATTTACAAACCTCTCCACAGCAACCCCACCCAAAAACTCAAACTCTCAAGTCCAGGTTCATAGATAACAGTGATCCACACAGACAACACAGTCACATCTACTAGAGATACTGAACATCACCACACAGAGTCAGGCATGTGTGATGATTCAGATATGGAGTTAGCGTTAGGCTAAGTGGTGTCCATTACCAGTTAGCTACACCAGCTATACCTATAGCTCCGGCGCTAAAACCCAAAAGCAAAGCTGATATTAAGCTTTGAAGTCTCTGCTTCACCTCACTCCTCTAGATCTGACGTCTACAACAGCTCAGACAAGACCAGACCTTTGTGGGGACAATCGGAGAGATGGTTATCGGCTGCTTCTGTCTGCCAGGCCTCCAGAGGGAACGCTGCAGAGAGATCCCACACAAAGCCTGAGACAAAAAAGAATCTTACAGCTCCACCGCTGTCCCAGCCGGAGGCCATGAGCCGAGCCATTATAGGCCAGATGCTCGTCTCAGAAGGAGGTGGAGGAAAGCATGGACTGATCTTCCGTAGAATGTCAATCAGCCAAGCTTGGTGTCTGAAGATGCTTTAGTGCTGGAGATATGATGCTTATGTAGCTGAGGACCTGAACCTACAACCTTCTGGCTGCTAGTTCATCCCTCCGATACAGCAGGACCAGTAGATCCTCACCAAGCATACATTTAGAGTTATACATTCAACCTAATGAGAAACTGTTACTCAGTTTATATACAATACCTACATTTAGAGTTATACATTCAACCTAATGAGAAACTGTTACTCAGTTTATATACAATACCTACATTTAGAGTTATACATTCAACCTAATGAGAAACTGTAACTCAGTTTATATACAATACCTACATTTAGAGTTATACATTCAACCTAATGAGAAACTGTTACTCATTTTATATACAATACCTACATTTAGAGTTATACATTCAACCTAATGAGAAATTGTAACTCAGTTTATATACAATACCTACATTTAGAGTTATACATTCAACATAATGAGAAACTGTTACTCAGTTTATATACAATACCTACATTTAGAGTTATACATTCAACCTAATGAGAAACTGTAACTCAGTTTATATACAATACCTACATTTAGAGTTATACATTCAACCTAATGAGAAACTGTTACTCAGTTTATATACAATACCTACATTTAGAGTTATACATTCAACCTAATGAGAAACTGTAACTCAGTTTATATACAATACCTACATTTAGAGTTATACATTCAACCTAATGAGAAACTGTTACTCAGTTTATATACAATACCTACATTTAGAGTTATACATTCAACCTAATGAGAAACTGTTACTCAGTTTATATACAATACCTACATTTAGAGTTATACATTCAACCTAATGAGAAACTGTAACTCAGTTTATATACAATACCTACATTTAGAGTTATACATTCAACATAATGAGAAACTGTTACTCAGTTTATATACAATACCTACATTTAGAGTTATACATTCAACATAATGAGAAACTGTTACTCAGTTTATATACAATACCTACATTTAGAGTTATACATTCAACCTAATGAGAAACTGTAACTCAGTTTATATACAATACCTACATTTAGAGTTATACATTCAACCTAATGAGAAACTGTAACTCAGTTTATATACAATACCTACATTTAGAGTTATACACTCAACCTAATGAGAAACTGTAACTCAGTTTATATACAGTACCTACATTTAGAGTTATACATTCAACCTAATGAGAAACTGTAACTCAGTTTATATACAATACCTACATTTAGAGTTATACATTCAACCTAATGAGAAACTGTAACTCAGTTTATATACAATACCTACAATTAGAGTTATACATTCAACCTAATGAGAAACTAACTCAGTTTATATACAGTACCTACATTTAGAGTTATACACTCAACCTCAACAGTTTAGATGATATGTGAATTAATAAATGGTTCTATACAGAACTCATGGTTCTTAAGAGAACAATTGCCTGTAGATATGACCCTCATTAAGCCTCTGAATTCATAAACACACACGTTTAACCCTTTGATGCACAACTGAGATTTTATTCTATGCATCTCTGTAGTAAATTAATCTTATCATTCGAGCTTCCATGAATTCCTCAGTTTACTCGTTTCTGATCATCACAAATCCTGATTTCAGTTTAATTATTTACTTTGTTAAAAATAATAATGTTTGTATCTCTGCCTTTGAAAAGAACGTGGGTCAGAATGAACCCTTATGTGTTCACTATGGAGTTTGATTGGAACTGTTCACATTTGTAAACATTAAGAACATATACAAATACTATTTTTGTTCATAAAGTAAATAAATAAGACTTAAAATAATGATTAAGATCAAAAACAAGATGTTTAATGAACACTTGGAATATTAAATATAATAATAAAATAAAGTGAGTTTAATAGATTTACCAAAAAGATGCTTAGCAGTACATACAGTAACATAGGAAATGAATACAGATCCAGTTTAACCCATGCTGTGCATTAGAAGGGGTTTGTTTAGCTTGGGCACCAATGGGGTTAAGAGTCCTGATACATGGTGAGCCAAAAGATCTGAAGGCTCAGTTCAGCACCAGGGACAGCTCACTGAACATGCTGTTCAATGTGGTTGTTGTTGTAACTTTCTATGTTTAAACGTTTGAACCACAAGAGATATTGCAAATCTGATTGCTTCAATCAATTTCTGATCAGTTCTGATCTTCTTTGATCTGCTACACGACCACCTTCCCATTGGAGAAACTGGCCCTTGACCCAATATGGTGGCTTTCAAATAGTGGCCACATTCAGGCCATAGTCTAAAAGATAGACCCCCTCACCCGTTACTCGCTGGAGTATTCAGATACATCATGTTCCCTTTCGCTTCTTAAATAAAAGGGCGTCCTGATACTTTTGACTCACCCAGTAGAGGATTAACATTTCATCATGAGACCAAAACAACTTCTGCAGCTCTGTAATGTTGTCCTTTCAACTGGAAACATAAAGCTATGCAAGATATCTCCAGCCTAGGTCCGTCAGGGTGACCAGGACGGGCGGTGGTCAGCATTCCCTGAAGCTGGTCCCACCTCACGGCAGTTAATATGAAAGAACACACACACGGGTGGTGCATCTGCAGTCCACGGAGAGCAGCTGGGTGGAGGCCTGAGCTTTAATAGGTACCGTGCTCCTCTGCGCTGCTCCTGGTCCAGGAGGATCCCCGTCCTGGTGTTTCCCGATCAGCTAATTAACCAGCACTTCCTGCGCGTTAGAGCCGCCCCGAAAACGACAGGACCAAGACCGGAACCCAAAGCCCAAAGACCCAGAGGGAACCCAACGGCTCCCTCCCACAGAGTCACAGTGCCACCTACTGGCGCACAGGAGAGGAGCAGGCTGGGGAACTCTGCAGATGCGCCGCTGCTTATGAATTTTGAAAGCAGTCAGGTTTTATGTACTCTCTGTTTTTCTTTCTATTTTAAGGCAGAATGAAAACGCCGCTCTCCCTGAAGTAGAAGGAAAACAAAGGTCTGTGTGTGTATTAATATGCCCCGAGTGACCCCCCCCCTCACCACCCCATCCCATCCGGCGAACGAGGCGGCTAATAAAACTGTCAGTGTGAAAAATACAGAGCATCTGTGGCATCACATATTAAATCAGCATCACGGCGTAATCCCGCAAATCAGCAGCGAGCTCCTCGTTATGCAGCGCACAAACACGCAGCAGACCTGCTGCAAGCAAACAGATCAATTCAATCAATTCATAAACGTTACCCCGCGCAGGCTGCGAGGGGCGCAGGCGGGCGGCGGCTCTGCATGGTGGGGGATTAATATACATGACGCTAACGCGAGTCGAAAGAGGAAAAAATCTCCATTATTTTATCTCATTATGTGGATATAAATGTGCAAAATAATCAATAAATGGATTTGTTATTGATTTCTGGGTCTATTTAATCCACTGGTTTACCTTCTCTGCTCTTTCTGGATTATTTATAGCTGAACACCTTCACGCAAAAGCTGAAACTATAAATAATATACACATAATACACAATTACACATATATATTTATACATTTTGTTGGTTTTCTAAATAAATATGACTTTTCTGGTACAATGTCTGTCGATTTAATGAGTTATTTTTTCAATGTATAACATATACACTACTCACAAAAAGGTTAGGGATATTTCGCCCTCAGGTCCTTAGGGCTGTGTATTGGAAAGAACCTGGCGATACAATACGTATCATGATACAGCAGTCACGATTCAATATATCACGATACTGTGATACTGCAAGTAAAGTGATACACCTTTGATTGATGGTGTAGATCTTTTATGCTCCTATGTATATCCTGGTTAAGACACACACTAGTGAACACCCTAGTGAACACCCTAGGGGGCAGTGAAACACCCACATGCACACTAATGAACACAAATACCAGGGGGCAGTGAGCACACTTGCCCAGTTCTGGCAACATCCAGACTACAAATGCCCCCAATGGAACCAGACGTCCACCTCTAAAAGCTCCTCACAGAAAGTTCTTACAGTAGATGTTATAAATACACTGTCTGATTCTGAGACGCTGTTTATGATAGTTTAGAGAAGATCTCAGTCTTAAACTCCATTCATGGTGGAGGGATACATGCAGGACGCTGTGAGGTTCAAATATTTTAAAATAAACTCAGAGGACTCAGATGTTCCCATTACCAGCACTGTAAACAAGATATGAGTCATCACTCTGAATGACTTTGTTTACATACCAATTATTCAGTGAGGCATGCATCACATACATCACCACCATAAACACCATTACCACCACCACTGTAAACACCACCAGCACCACCACCACCGTAAACACCATCACCACCACCACTGTAAACACCATCACCACCACTGTAAACATCACCACCACCACTCTAAACACCACCACTGTAAAAAACACACCCACTGTAAATTCCACCACAACCACCACCACCGTAAACACCATCACCACCATTGTAAACATCACCATCACCACCACCGTAAACACCATCACCACCACTGTAAACACCATCACAACCACTCTAAACACCACCACTGTAAAAAACACAACCACTGTAAATTCCACCACAACCACCACCACCACCACCACCGTAAACACCATCACCACCATTGTAAACATCACCATCACCACCACTGTAAACACCATCACCACCACTGTAAACATCATCATCACCACCACTGTAAACATCATCACCACCACCACTGTAAACACCATCACCACCACTGTAAACACCATCACAACCACTGTAAACACCATCACAACCACTGTAAACACCATCACAACCACTGTAAACATCACCACCACCACTGTAAACACCATCACAACCACTGTAAACATCACCACCACTGTAAACACCATCACAACCACTGTAAACATCACCACCACCACTGTAAACACCACCAACACCACCACCACTGTAAACACCACCACCACTGTAAACACCATCACAACCACTGTAAACATCACCACCACCACTGTAAACACCACCAACACCACCACCACTGTAAACATCACCACCACCACTGTAAACACCATCACAACCACTGTAAACATCACCACCACTGTAAACACCATCACAACCACTGTAAACATCATCATCACCACCACTGTAAACACCATCACAACCACTGTAAACATCATCATCACCACCACTGTAAACATGATCACCACTGTAAGATGAGTCATCACTCTGAATGCCTATTTAAATCTCAGTGAATCAGGTGTAGATTTTGGGTCCTGTATTAATATTAAGCTGGGTTCTGCTTTGGGCTCCTGTGAGGTTTAATCAGTTCACACTGTGAAAAAACAGTCCAATAAAAACAGACATAGATAAATCTGCCCGCTTCAGCTGCAGCTCCTGAACCCAGAGCCACGAACCAAAGCTCCTGTTTTCTATCAGATTTCAGGTGAGCGTCACTCTGCTGCCCCCCACCTCCCGCGGCCCCCTCCACATCAGACTTGGCTCAATAACCGGCGGACGTCTCCAGCGGAAACAGGTGTGCAGGAGCGTTTTGCCCTATAGCACTGACTGCACTGTGGCCGGCTCCGGGGAACTGGGCTCGTTTTGTATTCCGCTCTTTTCTTTTCTGCTGTTTTTCCACCTCCTGAACGTCTCCTGCGTCTCCCACAGGCTGCGCGGGTCCATATGCCGCAGCAGAACATCAATGTTTCATTAAAAAACTCCAAAAACATAAACAACAGCGCTGCTGATTGATACAGTGCAGTTATATAGGAATCTATAGCGTCAGTAGCTTAAACCCTCGCTGTCCACTTCATCACACCTACTTTACATGACGAGCTGCCACTGCTGGGTCCAGAGTGGACCACCGCTGAGGAACTGTGCATTAACAGAGCTGCAGTCTAACTGTACAGCAGCTAGAGAGGTGTTTCTGATAAAGTGGCCAGAGTTGTGGTACCAGAACATATAGATGGGAACTTACTTGAGCACAACAGCGCAGCGAAGGCATCGACAGCCGCCCTGCAAAACAAACAACACAAATGTCACCAATCAACATCATCTTCATCATCATCAATCATTATCATCAATATCATCATTATCTTTATCATCAATCATCATCATCATCATCAATCATTATCTTCATCCTCATCATTCATCAACTTTATCATCTTCATTATCGTTCTTCATCAATCATCATCTTTATCAATCATCATCAATTATCATATCAATCATCATCACCACCACCAATAAACATCATCTTTATCAACCATCATCATCTTATTCTTCATCCTCATCATCATCAATCATCTCCATTATCATTCATCAATCCCCATCTTTATCATAATCATTATCAATTATCATCATCATCATTATCAATCATACTTATCAAATCCTCCTTATTATTTTCATTATCAATCATTATCATCATCATCATCATCATCAATTATCATCATCATATTATACTTCATCATTACATTCATCATTATCTTCATTATCAATCATTATCATTTATCAATTACCATCTTTATCATCATCATCATTATCTTCATTATCATCATCAATCACCATCTTTATCATCATTATCAATCATCATCAATCATCATCATCTTCATTATCATTCATCAATCACCATCTTTATCATCATTATCAATCATCATCATCATCAATCATTATCATTTATCAATCACCATCTTTATCATCATCGTCATTATCTTCATTATCATCATCAATCACCATCTTTATCATCATCGTCATTATCTTCATTATCATCATCAATCACCATCTTTATCATCATCAATCATCATCATCATCAATCATTATCATTTATCAATCACCATCTTTATCATCATCATCATCATTATCTTCATTATCATCATCAATCACCATCTTTATCATTATCAATCATCATCAATCATCATCATCATCATCATCATCATCAATCATCTTCATTATCATTTATCAATTACCATATTTATCATCAATCACCATATCATCATTATCAATCATCATAATCAATCACCATCTTTATCATTATCAATCATCATCATCAATCATCATCATCTCCATTATCATCATCAATCACCATCTTTATCATCATCATTATCTTCATTATCATCAATTATCATTATCTTCATTATCATTTATCAATCACCATCTTTATCATCATTATCTTCATTATCATTTATCAATCACCATCTTTATCATCATTATCTTCATTATCATCAATTATCATTATCTTCATTATCATTTATCAATCACCATCTTTATCATCATTATCTTCATTATCATCAATTATCATTATCTTCATTATCATTTATCAATCACCATCTTTATCATCATTATCTTCATTATCATTTATCAATCACCATCTTTATCATCATTATCTTCATTATCATTTATCAATCACCATCTTTATCATCATTATTATCTTCTTTATCATTTATCAATCACCATCTTTATCATCATTATTATCTTCATTATCATTATCAATCATCATCAATCATCATCATCATCAATCATCTTCATTATCATTTATCAATTACCATCTTTATCATCAATCACCATATCATCATTATCAATCATCATAATCAATCACCATCTTTATCATTATCAATCATCATCATCAATCATCATCATCTCCATTATCATCAATCACCATCTTTATCATCATCATTATCTTCATTATCATCAATTATCATTATCTTCATTATCATTTATCAATCACCATCTTTATCATCATTATCTTCATTATCATTTATCAATCACCATCTTTATCATCATTATCTTCATTATCATCAATTATCATTATCTTCATTATCATTTATCAATCACCATCTTTATCATCATTATCTTCATTATCATCAATTATCATTATCTTCATTATCATTTATCAATCACCATCTTTATCATCATTATCTTCATTATCATTTATCAATCACCATCTTTATCATCATTATTATCTTCTTTATCATTTATCAATCACCATCTTTATCATCATTATTATCTTCATTATCATTTATCAATCACCATCTTTATCATCATTATTATCTTCTTTATCATTTATCAATCACCATCTTTATCATCATTATTATCTTCTTTATCATTTATCAATCACCATCTTTATCATCATTATCTTCATTATCATTTATCAATCACCATCTTTATCATCATTATTATCTTCTTTATCATTTATCAATCACCATCTTTATCATCATTATTATCTTCTTTATCATTTATCAATCACCATCTTTATCATCATTATTATCTTCATTATCATTTATCAATCACCATCTTTATCATCATTATTATCTTCATTATCATTTATCAATCACCATCTTTATCATCATTATTATCTTCATTATCATTTATCAATCACCATCTTTATAATCATTATTTTATTTTAAAAGTGGATTTTTAATTTTAGTTCAGTTTTTATCTTCAGAAAGTTAAACAGCTGTAGTATTAGTTTAGACGACATACGAACTGTTTTATACGTTGGGGTTTTTAATGTTCGGTTACTTCTCGGTCAGTTTTTAGTGTTTTTAATTTTAGTTTAGTTTTATTTTCTAAAAGTAACAGTTCGCTCTTCATCTATATTGTTATTTGTTTTTGGCTTTCTGCCAGATTTTATTTATTTCAGGTTGCAGCTTTGGTTTTACCTTAGTTTTAACTCTCTGTTTTAGTTTACTTTAGTTTTATCTTTAATTCTAGATTTTGATCCAATATGTTGGCTTTCACGATAGGCCCCCTCGTATTCCCTTTCACTTCTAAAATAAAAGGGTGTCCTAAGACTTCTGACTTTTGAATTTCAGGTACTTTAATCAGTTCCATACAGTTGAGAGAAATTCAGAATTTCCTGAGGGCTGGCACTTCTGCTTCTACTGACGTCTAGCAGTGATTTGTTCTCATCAGTCTGTTGTGCTGGTTCAGCTCCCGTTCTGAAGATACTGATGTTCACTCCTCCCACATGGAAGCTTTAGAGATTAATTTTAGATCAGAAGGATCCAGACAGACCTGTACGAGCTCCAGAACCTGGGCTGATAGTGTGCTGCAGGTTACAGACTGCAGGCCCACCCATCCAAGCCCCGCCCACAACCTGTCAATCATTTAGACAAGCCTACAAAAAACACCCACGAAAGAATGACGACACAGACGAGCACACCGGCTCCTGTAAAGCCTGCAGCTCCGGGCTCCGGGCTCCGGGCTCCGGGCTGCTCAGTGAGGGTCTCTGAAATCACGGCTGTTTATGTGTTCGGGACAGGAGCTGTCGACGCCGCGCCAGCTCACGAGTGTGTTTCACAATCGAGCCGTAAATCCCTGGTGAGCGGCAGCGCCACCGTGACATGCTGAGTTACGGGTACACGGCTGGCGGCGGGGCTGAGAAGCAGTGTGTGATTTCAGGCTCCGGCGACACAGACATGGTAACCGGCGGTTACAGCAGGTTAATTGGCTCCAGACTGAGACAAAGCTGTTCGGAGGAGCTCATCTCGTCTCAGCTCACCTGAGACACCCGCGAGCCTCGTCACTTCTTCTTCTCTTATTTCTGTGTCTTATGCAAATGAGCCTTGTTCTAATTGGATGTTTTGTACTGAGCTCATACTGGCCGAATGGGTGGGGCTAAACTGCTATAGGCTGAATGGGTGGAGCCAAACTGCTGTAGGCTGAATGGGTGTGGCTAAACTGCTATAGGCTGAATGGGTGGAGCCAAACTGCTGTAGACTGAATGGGTGAAGCTAAACTGCTGTAGACTGAATGGGTGGAGCCAAACTGCTGTAGGCTGAATGGGTGGAGTTAAACTGCTGTAGACTGAATGGGTGGAGTTAAACTGCTGTAGACTGAATGGGTGGAGTTAAACTGCTGTAGGCTGAATGGGTGGAGTTAAACTGCTGTAGACTGAATGGGTGGAGTTAAACTGCTGTAGACTGAATGGGTGGAGCCAAACTGCTGTAGACTGAATGGGTGGAGCCAAACTGCTGTAGGCTGAATGGGTGGAGCCAAACTGCTGTAGGCTGAATGGGTGGAGCCAAACTGCTGTAGGCTGAATGGGTGGAGTTAAACTGCTGTAGGCTGAATGGGTGGAGTTAAACTGCTGTAGACTGAATGGGTGGAGCCAAACTGCTGTAGGCTGAATGGGTGGAGCCAAACTGCTGTAGGCTGAATGGGTGGAGCCAAACTGCTGTAGGCTGAATGGGTGGAGTTAAACTGCTGTAGGCTGAATGGGTGGAGTTAAACTGCTGTAGACTGAATGGGTGGAGCCAAACTGCTGTAGGCTGAATGGGTGGAGCCAAACTGCTGTAGGCTGAATGGGTGGAGCTAAACTGCTGTAGACTGAATGGGTGGAGCTAAACTGCTGTAGACTGAGAGGGTGGAGCTAAACTGCTGTAGGCTGAATGGGTGGAGCTAAACTGCTGTAGACTGAGTGAGAGGAGTTCTCTACATCCTTTTTTATTTGCTTTTCTCTATTTTTCCCATCTGTGTTTTTCCCATCTCTCTCTCTGTCTCTCTCTGTCTCTCTCTGTCTCTCTCTGTCTCTCTCTGTCTCTCTCTCTCGACCACCTTTTGTTTCACTTCCTCTGTTTTTTCCTGCTTTCTTATTTCATTCTTTTTCTCCTCCTATTTATATCCCTCTCTCCTTTCTTGCTTTTTCTGTACCTCAGATCTGCCTAAAATGTTTTTATCTCGGCCCCTTCTTTCTTTCCTCCTCCCTCTCTCTCGCTTCTTCTCTTTTCTACTTTCTCCCCCCACATTTTCTCTCCATCCTTCGCTCTCTCCCCCTCACCATGTCTCTTTTCCTCGCTCCTTCCCTCCTCCCTCACCCTCTCTCTCTAACCCACTCCTTCTCCACCCTTTTCTCTCTCTCTCCACATCTATCTTTCTCTCTTTCCCTTCTTCTCTTTCCACCTCACCCTCTCTCCTTCCCTCCTTCTCTCTCCCCCTCTCTCCTTCCCTCCTTCTCTCTCCCCCTCACCCACTCCTTCTCTACCCTTTTCTCTCTCTCTCCACATCTATCTTTCTCTCTTTCCCTTCTTCTCTTTCCACCTCACCCTCTCTCCTTCCCTCCTTCTCTCTCCCCCTCTCTCCTTCCCTCCTTCTCTCTCCCCCTCACCCGCTCCTTCTCTACCCTTTTCTCTCTCTCTCCACAACTATCTTTCTCTTTCCCTCCTTCTCTCTCCACCTCGCCCTTTCCCTCTCTCCTTCACTCCTTCTCTCTCCCCCTCACCCTTTCTCTATCCTTCTCTCATCCTTACCCTCTCTCTATCTAATCCAATCCTTTTCCCACCCTTGTCTCTGTCTCTCCCTCTCCTTCCCTCTTTCTCTCTAACCCACTCCTTCTCTACCCTTCTCTCTCTCTCTCCACCCTTGTCTCTCTGTCTCTCTCTCCACATCTATCTTTCTCTCTTTCCCTCCTTCTCTCTCCCCCTCACCCTATCTCTCTCCACTCTTGTCTTTCTCCCCCTCTCCTTCCTTCTTTCTCTCTCTAACCCATTCTTTCTCTACCCTTCTCTCTCTCTCTCTCTCTCTCTCTCTCTCTCTCTCTCTCTCTCTCCCTCTCTCTCTGCTGGGGTAAAATAAAGGACAGCGGTTTGGACCTGCAGCAGAAAACAGCCAGAAGGAATAAAGTCTAATTAGACTAACTAATCTCAGACCGAAGAGCTCCAACTCTCTGTGAACTGGGGGGCTTCGTCTGAGTGGTCTTAGAGTGTTTATATAACATCTCAGTGGTTGTGTTAAACTCTGTAAGCAGCTCTTAGATACCTCAGCAGGTTACAGGTGACGAGCAGACAAACCCAGATCCAGCATCTGCACTGCAGTAACAGCTCCTACACTAGATACAGGAACATTGCAGTGAGGATGTGATTGAGTGTTAGTGAGATCAGGTACTGCTGTTGAACATTGCTGTGAGGATTTGATTGAGTGTTAGTGAGGTCAGGTACTGCTGTTGAACATTGCTGTGAGGATTTGATTGAGTGTTAGTGAGGTCAGGTACTGCTGTTGAACATTGCTGTGAGGATTTGATTGAGTGTTAGTGAGGTCAGGTACTGATGTTGAACATTGCTGTGAGGATTTGATTGAGTGTTAGTGAGATCAGGTACTGATGTTGAACATTGCTGTGAGGATGTGATTGAGTATTAATGAGGTCAGGTACTGATGCTGAACATTGCTGTGAGGATTTGATTGAGTGTTAGTGAGATCAGGTACTGATGTTGAACATTGCTGTGAGGATTTGATTGAGTGTTAGTGAGGTCAGGTACTGCTGTTGAACATTGCTGTGAGGATTTGATTGAGTGTTAGTGAGGTCAGGTACTGATGTTGAACATTGCTGTGAGGATTTGATTGAGTGTTAGTGAGATCAGGTACTGATGTTGAACATTGCTGTGAGGATTCGATTGAGTGTTAGTGAGGTCATGTACTGATGTTGAACATTGCTGTGAGGATTTGATTGAGTGTTAGTAAGGTCAGGTACTGATGTTGAACATTGCTGTGAGGATTTGATTGAGTGTTAGTGAGGTCAGGTACTGATGCTGAACATTGCTGTGAGGATTTGATTGAGTGTTAGTGAGATCAGGTACTGATGTTGAACATTGCTGTGAGGATTTGATTGAGTGTTAGTGAGGTCAGGTACTGATGCTGAACATTGCTGTGAGGATTTGATTGAGTGTTAGTGAGGTCAGGTACTGATGCTGAACATTGCTGTGAGGATTTGATTGAGTGTTAGTGAGGTCAGGTACTGATGCTGTACATTGCTGTGAGGATTTGATTGAGTGTTAGTGAGGTCAGGTACTGATGTTGAACATTGCTGTGAGGATTTGATTGAGTGTTAGTGAGATCAGGTACTGCTGTTGAACATTGCAGTGAGGATGTGATTGAGTGTTAGTGAGGTCAGGTACTGATGTTGAACATTGCTGTGAGGATTTGATTGAGTGTTAGTGAGGTCAGGTACTGCTGTTGAACATTGCAGTGAGGATGTGATTGAATGTTAGTGAGGTCAGGTACTGATGTTGAACATTGCTGTGAGGATTTGATTGAGTGTTAGTGAGATCAGGTACTGCTGTTGAACATTGCAGTGAGGATGTGATTGAGTGTTAGTGAGGTAAGGTACTGATGTTGAACATTGCTGTGAGGATTTGATTGAGTGTTAGTGAGATCAGGTACTGATGTTGAACATTGCTGGGAGGATTTGATTGAGTGTTAGTGAGGTCAGGTACTGATGTTGAACATTGCTGGGAGGATTTGATTGAGTGTTAGTAAGGTCAGGTACTGATGTTGAACATTGCTGTGAGGATTTGATTGAGTGTTAGTGAGTTCAGGTTCTGTCTCTGATTCTATGATGGACCATTTGAAACGCTCTCATTGGCCTTTGAGAATTTTTGAAAAGGTCAGCAGTCTAGTCAGGACTCTAAGCCCTCGGACCCCCAGCCCGCCCACCCCCGCCTCACAAACTTTGTCCCTGGTGTACACGTGCGTAAGGGGTCTCGGTATGTGACAGCTCGAGCCGATGATGGATGGTGTCACCCGATACACACTTCACTGTGTGTGTATGAGGCTTCCCTCACTGTGTGTGTATCACTCTCTTCACTGTGTGTGTATATGATATTTCCCTATTGTGTGTGTGTGTGTGTGTTGTGTGAGAGTGCACTTCAGCATGGGTGAGAGTGATATAAACTTCCTAGTGTTTGTGCTGCCTGTATTGGTGTGAATGTGTGTGATACGTCTCTCACTGTGTGTGTGTATCACTCTCTTCACTGTGTGTTTGCAGACTTCAGACTTCAGGCCTCACCAGGCTTCAGTCCTCACCAGACCTCAGTCCTCACCAGGCTTCAGTCCTCACCAGACCTCAGTCCTCACCAGGCTTCAGTCCTCACCAGACCTCAGTCCTCACCAGGCTTCAGTCCTCACCAGGCTTCAGTCCTCACCAGACCTCAGTCCTCACCAGACCTCAGTCCTCACCAGGCTTCAGTCCTCACCAGACCTCAGTCCTCACCAGACCTCAGTCCTCACCAGGCTTCAGTCCTCACCAGGCTTCAGTCCTCACCAGACCTCAGTCCTCACCAGGCTTCAGTTCTTGTGAGTTCTTGTGTTTTTGCATAGGAGCCAGATGAGTGGCTGGTTCTCCAGGGTGAAAGTTGTGTAATTGGCGACCCCCTGTCACCGTTCAGTCATGTAGTGTGAAAGTCACAATAACTGAAAGACTCACCATTACAGCTCAACCAGTCGTGTAGTGTGAACAGAAGTATTTGGACGTGTATTTGAAATACTCGAGTTTGATAAAACTGACAAAAATGGCTTCATATTTTGAATCAAAACGCTTTGGTGTTGTGTTATTTTTAGTGATACGTCTATGTGATGACATCATACGAATGTGACGGAGTGACTGCAGCCTCTGATTGGTCTATTCCAGGACTGGGGTCAGGCCTGATGAGATCAGGGTTTTGGAGACGAGCAGATTAATATCTCACAATAACAACTTACTATGTGACTTACTATGTCATAAATATGACTTAATATCTCAAAACTAAACTTCACACAATAATAATAATAATATTATTATTATTAGTATTATTGTTGTTATTATTATTATTATTATTATTATTAATAATAATAATAATAATAATAATTCAGATTAGTCAGAAATATGACCTCTAAACACCAAGACCTGTAACCACCAACCCCCAACCCAAAGCCCTGTAACCACCAACCTCCAACCCAAAGCCCTGTAACCACCAACCTCCAACCCAAAGCCCTGTAACCACCACTGCCCCACCAAGACCTGTAACCACCTCTCCCACCCCAAACCTGTAAATCACTCCTATAGCAGTCACATGTAATATTGCACATGATATACATGACACTCACTTGACAGTGCGAGTATTGTGCGCTGCAGTGGGCGATCCAATCAGACTGAAAACGACGTCCAGAGCTCGGTTCTCGCCCAGCAGGACTGCAGTGGACACTGGACAAAGAAATAAAACACATATAATCATTAGCATTACTTTACATTCACACACAGCACTGCAGCCACAGTAGAGCCTGCGGAGGAGAGTCAACAGAGCCTATAGATATCCAACCCTGACGTAAACGAGGCACGCGTACACGTGATGTTCCTATTTATACAGCATCCTAAAAGCTGACAGCAGGACTCATCACGTTCCAGCGGCGGATTGATTTCAGCCCCCGCGATAAGCATAAGAGGAAAACTTTTGGACGTCGTTGCTGCAGATAAGTGAGCAGGAAAAAAACAGAGGCTGGGAAACAGTCGTGTAACAAATCAGCAAAATAAACACATCCCAAATGAATCCAAAGAAAAGAAAAACAGATTTCCAATTTCAAGGCGAAGCGGTTATCTCGGCTAAAAATAAACATCGATAACAAATCAGAGCCTGAGCTGCGGTGTGAACGGAGGCTGCGGGCGAGCTCGTGTCTGAATAGGAATGAGAGAGATGAGGACTAAACTGCTAAATACTTCTTAAATATTTATGTATATATATTTCTATGCGTCTCTGCTGCAAATTAAAAACAGTTTTAACCACCTTCTGGTTGTGAACAAGTTGAAACCACCCACCAAGATCCGTAACCACACCCTGCTCAAGACCTGTAACTATCCCCCCACCAAGACCTGTAACTATCCCCCCACCAAGACCTGGAACCACCCCACAAGACCTGGAACCACCCCACAAGACCTGGAACCACCCCTCTCCACCAAGACCTTTAAAAAAAACATTTGACGTCACTATCCGCTGAGCACGTCAGTAGTTACAACAATGGAGACCTACGTGCAGCGGATTTTACAGAGAATCTAATAAATCTGATACTATTAGTGATTTTTTACAACCTGTCTTAATAATTTAGAGTCATTTACACCATATTAAGACTTACATGTGTTACCAGCCGGGGTTCCCTTTAAGATATATAGATAAACACCATCATTATCATCATCAAGGTTAATGGTAACTGAGGGTCACGGGCAATATTCAGCTCCAAGAACGCACGATAGGTTTTGTTAACATCTGAAAAGCTATATATCTACAAAATTATATATATATATACACACATATACACATATACACATTTGCTGGGCCGCCTCAACTTAACAGTCTCTGTACCTCCTAGAACTGTGAATGTGGAAGGCAGTGTAGAGACTTGCCGGCTGTTATCAGGATCTAGATTGTGTTTGGTGTGTGTTTGTGTTGAACAGACTCGCTGAGGAAAATCTCTACTCAATAATTCTACATGCCCTGATTATCAACACCAGCCTTCATATGTGAGTCAGTCCAGCATTTATTTACCCCTTATTTCAAATCTAGGCAGGAAATACTCACAGGCAGCAGTTCTGGTCCTGCAGCACTCTCAAACAGAGGCAGCCAGACCAATCAGATCAATTATAGGGGGTTCCCGCCATTAGGAACGGGATATACTATTATTGAAGTGTTGAGGGGGGGTTGATTTGGGGCAGTATTATAGTGTTTTGAGGCTTTGTGTATAAAATGTTGTAAACGTTGAGCTTAATTAGAAATGATTGTAGACGGATTGGCCTAAAGGCAGGGCTACAGGCGGAGTCTGTTCTGGGACATAGTAAGCTGTGTTAGCGGATGGATTGACTCATGAATTAATTGATTGATTGATTTATTTATTAATTGATTAATTGATTGATAGTAGTCTTTGTTTTAACTACCTCTGCTAGGCAGTAAATACTTACAAGCAGCAGTTGTGGTCCTGCAGCACTCTCAAACAGAGGCGGCCATACCAATCAACACATTTATAGAGGGGTTCCCGCCATTAGGAACGGGATATACTATTATTGAAGTGTTGAGGGGGGGTTGGTGGGGGGGTTGATTTGGGGCAGTATTATAGTGTTTTGAGGCTTTGTGTATAAAATGTTGTAAACGTTGAGCTTAATTAGAAATGACTGAAGATGGACTGGCCTAAAGGCAGGGCTACAGGCGGAGTCTGTTCTGGGACATAGTAAACTGTGTTAGCAGATGGATTAACTCATGAATTAATTGATTTATTTATTAATTGATTGATAGTAGTCTTTGTTTTAACTACCTCTGCTAGGCAGTAAATACTTACAAGCAGCAGTTGTGGTCCTGCAGCACTCTCAAACAGAGGCGGCCATACCAATCAGCTCATTTATAGAGGGGTTCCCGCCATTAGGAACGGGATATACTATTATTGAAGTGTTTGGAGGGGTGTTGGGGTGCTGTGTTGGGTTGATGGGTGGGTGGGTTTGGTGGGGTTATCATAGTGTTATGAGGCTTTGTGTATACTTTTGTTTTGAATATTGAGCTTAATTATAAATGATTGTAGACAGACTGACCTAGAGGTAGGACTACAGGGGGAGTCTGTTCTAGGACATTGTAAGGTGTGCTGTTGGATTGATTGATTTGATTAATTGATTGATAGATAGAATGATTGATAGTAGTGTTTGTTTTAACTACATTCAATTTGTAAACCATTCAGTTAAAAGCAACATGAGGGCCACCCTGTAAGTACGGTTGCAATGCAAATACAGTTCTGTACAGTTTCCACTAAATGAGCTCAAAATAAGCATCACAATTAATAGGGTTAGTTTTAAACACTGTGAAATTAACATCTACAATCTGGCCACTTTATTAGAAACACCCACATTGTGCCTCCACTAACTGGCCACTTTATTAGAAACATCTACCTTGTGCTTCTATTAACTGGTCAGTTTATTAGAAACACCTGCATTGTATTTCCACGCTTTGTATTTCCACTAACTGGCCACTTTATTAGAAACACCAACCTTGTACTTCCATTTATGGACCACTTTATCAGAAACACCCATGTTGTACTTCCACTAACTGGCCACTTTATTAGAAACACCAACCTTGTACTTCCATTTATGGGCCACTTTATCAGAAACACTCATCTTACACTTCCACTGACTGGCCACTTTATTAGAAACACCCACCTTCTGCTCCCACTAACTGGCCACTTTATTAGAAACACCCACCTTGTACTTCCACTAACTGTCCACTTTAATAGAAACACCCACCTTGTACTTTCGCTAACTGGCCACTTTATTAGAAACACCCACCTTGTACTTCCACTAACTGTCCACTTTATTAGAGACACCCACCTTGTACTTTCGCTAACTGGCCACTTTATTAGAAACACCCATCTTGTACTTCCACTAACTGGCCACTTTATTAGAAACACCCACCTTGTGCTTCCACTAGCTGGCCACTTTATTAGAAACACCCACCTTCTGCTCCCACTAACTGGCCACTTTATTAGAAACACCCACCTTGTACTTCCACTAACAGTCCACTTTATTAGAAACACCCACCTTGTACTTTCGCTAACTGGCCACTTTATTAGAAACACCCACCTTGTACTTCCACTAACTGTCCACTTTATTAGAGACACCCACCTTGTACTTTCGCTAACTGGCCACTTTATTAGAAACACCCATCTTGTACTTCCACTAACTGGCCACTTTATTAGAAACACCCACCTTGTGCTTCCACTAGCTGGCCACTTTATTAGAAACACCCACCTTCTGCTCTCACTAACTGGCCACTTTATTAGAAACCCCAACCTTGTGCTTCCACTAACTGGCCACTTTATTAGAAACACCCACCTTCTGCTCCCACTAACTGGCCACTTTATTAGAAACCCCAACCTTGTGCTTCCACTAACTGGCCACTTTATTAGAAACACCCACCTTCTGCTTCCACTAACTGGCCACTTTATTAGGAACACCCACCTTCTGCTCCCACTAACTGGCCCCTTTATTAGAAACACCCACCTTGTACTTCCACTAACTGTCCACTTTATTAGAAACACCCACCTTGTACTTCCACTAATTGGCCACTTTATTAGAAACACCCACTGTATGGTGGTCAGTTCATGTGTTGGTTTGATTCCTCATGTTTTCTGAACCTGTCCTTCACAATCTGAGTCTCAGGAATCTCAACACTGGAATATAGACGGACCATCAGGGAAGAACAAATCCATTGCTGGGCTAACCTGGTCATTCAGGTGGTCTTCATTACATGCACTGTAATGTGTCTGATCCATTCACACCAGCACATGACACACTAACTAACACACCACCACCACGTCAGAGTCACTGCAGTGCTGAGAATGATCCACCTCCCTAATAGTATCTGCTCTGTGGTGGTCCTGTGGGGGTCCTGGTCATTAAAGAACAGAGTAATAAAGTATACAGAGAATCAGATGAACTACAGTCTGTAAGTGGAGCTCCTGTATGGTCAGTGGAGCTGATACAGTGGACAGTGAGTGGAGGTCCTGTATGGTCAGTGGAGCTGATACAGTGGACAGTGAGTGGAGGTCCTGTATGGTCAGTGGTCAGTGGAGCTGATACAGTGGACAGTGAGTGTAGGTCCTGTATGGTCAGTGGAGCTGATACAGTGGACAGTGAGAGGAGATATCAGAAGGTGGTTTGAATGTTATGTCTGATCAGTGTGAGTTCAGTAAATAATCTCAGCTGTATTGAGTTTCCTCTCGTGGTGTTTCGCCCGCAGGTGTTAATTCAGGACTGTGAGAGTAAATTCAGTACTGGAGGTGTTAAGCACTGCGTGTCAGTGTCACTGAGACTCGTCTAGCCGCTGAACTTGAACTCGACCTCCTGTTTTGGGGAAGGGAGGTCACGTGCTCCACATACAAGTCAGCTATTTTCCTCTGGAGAGTCAGACGTGCACGAAGGTGAGAAGAACACAGAAACAACAAACCTTGAGTCAGCACATCTTCACAGACTCACCGGAGGAGCAGTAGACCCTGACCACCCACAGACAGGCAGCGGCTCGTTTCGAGTTCTTTATGTTGTGCCGTAGCAACCCGAGTGTTACCAACACCGCTTCAGCCTTCTCCGCCTTCACACCAATCTTCCGATCTGAGAGACAGAACACAGACATTAATCACCACCACTGTATGGCCATTTTATTAGAAACACCTGCCTTTTACTTTCACTAACCTCACACTTTATAAGAAACATTGACTGTTCAATTACAATAGCTGGCCACTTTACTGGAAACACCTACTGTGCACATCCACTAACTGGCCACTTTATCAGAAACACCCACCTTTTACTTTCACTAAGTGGCCACTTTATTTGAAACACCCACCTTTTCCTTTCACTATCTGGCCACTTTATTAGTAACACCCACCTTTTCCTTTCACTTACTGGCCACTTTATTAGAAACACCCACCTTTTCCTTTCACTATCTGGCCACTTTATTAGTAACACCCACCTTTTCCTTTCACTTACTGGCCACTTTATTAGAAACACCCACCTTTTCCTTTCACTAACTGGCCACTTTATTAGTAACACCCACCTTGTACTTCCACTAACTGGCCACTTTATTAGAAACACCCACCTTTTCCTTTCACTAACTGGCCACTTTATTAGAAACACCCACCTTGTACTTCTACTAACTGGCCACTTTATTAGAAACACCCACCTTGTGCTTCCACTAACTGGCCACTTTATTAGAAACACCTACCCTGTACTTCTACTAACTGGCCACTTTATTAGAAACACCCACCTTGTACTTTCACTAACTGGCCACTTTATTAGAAACACCTACCCTGTACTTCCACTAACTGGCCACTTTATTAGAAACACCCACCTTGTACTTCCACTAACTGGCCACTTTATTAGAAACACCCACCTTGTGCTTCCACTAACTGGCCACTTTATTAGAATCACCCACCTTGTACTTCCACTAACTGGCCATTTTATTAGAAACACCCACCTTGTACTTTCACTAACTGGCCACTTTATTAGAAACACCTACTGTGCTCATCCACTATCTCCCCATTTTATTGGAAACACCTACTGTGTACTTCCACTAACTGGCCATTTTATTGGAAACACCTAATGTGTACTTTCAGAGCAGCTCTGTGGTCGGACACTGACCTCTGATGAAGGTCTAAAGTTTCTGGGTAGCACTTGCAGCGAGGAGGAGCTACAGAAGGGGGTGTTTCTAATTAAACAGTTTTCCGGCTTAACTCCGGTATTGTAATTGGCAGATGATCAGATTTTTGTCCTTCAGCTCCTCCTGCTTGGGCTGAAGGACAGAAGGGATTCCCAGGAATCGCTGTCACATCTTAAGTTACCCGTGAGTCCGAGGCTGCGGGGTCACTAAACGCTGGACATGCGAAGAACGCTTAGATCGTGACGTTTGACCTCGGGGACTTGAGGCCTTTCTCCTGACCCCTCCGTGAAGCGGCTGCGTGCTGTAATACTGTCTGCACTTGGCAATGGAGCTGTGAGTCTGCCGGGTGTTGTATTACTGATCCTGGCAGCGTCGCAGGGCTGCGCGGGCCTTATCGCGCCGCAGGCCGAGCAGAGAGCTGCCGGTTAACAGAACGGATTTCTCTTTCAGCTGGTTAGAGGTAAGAGAGCGACAGTCCGGAGGAGGAGACACACACACACACACACACACACACACACACACACACACACACACACACACACACACACACACACATACATACATACTTTCATACACACACACTCATACACACTTATACACACACATTCACACACACACACACACACACACACACACACACACACACACACACACACATACATACATACTTTCATACACACACAATCATACACACTTATACACACACAATCATACACACACACACACACACACACACACACACACACACACACACACACACACACATACTTTCATACACACACAATCATACACACTTATACACACACAATCATACACACACACACACACACACACATACACACAAACAAACACACACTCATACAGACTTATACACACTTATACACAAACACACACAACACACTTATATACACAAATATATACACACACATACATACTTTCACACACACACTCATACAGACTTTTACACACTTATACACAAACACACACAACACACTTATATACACAAATATATACACACACATGCACACACATACATACATACTTTCACACACACACTCATACAGACTTTTACACACTTATACACAAACACACACAACACACTTATATACACAAATATATACACACACATGCACATACATACATACATACTTTCACACACACACTCATACACACTTATACACACACACACACACACACACACACACACACACACACATATATATATATACACACACACATATGTGTGTGTGAGTGTATGTGTATCTATGTGTAAGTATGTGTATGTTTGTCTGTGTGTGCATATGTGTGTATGAGTGTGTGTGTATATATATATATGTGTGTGTGTGTGTTTGTATATATATATATATATATATATATATATATATATATATATATATATATATATATATATATATATATATATATATATATATATATATATACACACACACACATATAATCCCAGTGTTGGAATTCCTGGTGTTGTCATGTTGGAACTGTACGCTTCAGTTCTCTACCTGTCCTCTCCGTGTCTCACCTCTGTGGCCCACCTTGGCGAGCAGGTGCAGGATGGGCAGCAGGAGTGTGTAGTTGGGACTGTAGGATCTGGCCGTGTTCACCAGCGCCATCAGGAGAGCCTCACTGCCCCCTTTGGAGATCATGTAGTGGATCCGTCTGTCTGTCCCTGCAGGAAACAGCCACGCCCGCCGTTTAGAGTCACGTCCTCAGAAACTGTATTTAATAAGACAGAGTGTACGCCAGAGCGGCCCGTCATCTCCGCCACAGGGACTGCTTTTCAATAACCCCACATGACGTGATGACGCCGTGTCTCGTGTTCTGCTTTCTTCCAGCGTTCTCCGAAGTTTCAGCCGAGGCAGAACTCGGTGATTAGAGCGAGGCCGGCGCTGGAGGCAGGCGGATAACTCGGACTAATTACTTTGTGGTTAATTAATTTCAGATTAGAGGATTAGTATCATGTCACTCCTTCTGAACGAGCATGTTCAGACGTTCAGTTATTGATATTTAAACCGTGTGGTGAGAGAAAAGATAATCAGTGTATTGTGTGTTGAATGGCTGACGGTTGCGCGACTGTGTTTAGCTAAAGATGTAGCATATTGATAAACGCTAAAGGACTGAATGTGTTAATATGTATAAAGATAAGAAGTACTAGGCAACGCCGTGGTGTAGTGGTTAGTATGGTGGTGTAGTGGTCAGTACGATGGTGTAGTGGTCAGTATGGTGGTGTAGTGGTTAGTATGGTGGTGTAGTGGTTAGTACGGTGGTGTAGTGGTTAGTATGGTGGTGTAGTGGTTAGTACGGTGGTGTAGTGGTTAGTATGGTGGTGTAGTGGTTAGTATGGTGGTGTAGTGGTTAGTATGGTGGTGTAGTGGTCAGTACGGTGGTGTAGTGGTCAGTATGGTGGTGTAGTGGTTAGTATGGTGGTGTAGTGGTTAGTATGGTGGTGTAGTGGTTAGTATGGTGGTGTAGTGGTTAGTACGGTGGTGTAGTGGTTAGTATGGTGGTGTAGTGGTTAGTACGGTGGTGTAGTGGTTAGTATGGTGGTGTAGTGGTTAGTACGGTGATGTAGTGGTTAGTACGGTGGTGTAGTGGTTAGTATGGTGGTGTAGTGGTTAGTATGGTGGTGTAGTGGTTAGTATGGTGGTGTAGTGGTTAGTATGGTGGTGTAGTGGTTAGTATGGTGGTGTAGTGGTTAGCATGGTGGTGTAGTGGTTAGTATGGTGGTGTAGTGGTTAGTATGGTGGTGTAGTGGTTAGTATGGTGGTGTAGTGGTGAGCATGGTGGCGGTTCACTATGTTAGAGAAACTTATTTCATTATCTACCTGCGGAGAGAAGCTCATCCAGCACGTTCAGGATGTTCAGGGTGTTCTCGACGTCTCCAGCATTCTGTAAACAACAACAACAATCATGTTCCTTTAAATCTTTTCCAACAAAGAATTAAAACATTTCTATCCATTACAGTCATATACCATCCTGCACTGTAACTACCCTGTACATTCAGTTCACATGCTAAACACAGTGTTACGTCTGTTTATGTGTTTGTTTGTTTATTTGTTTACTGTTTGTGTTTATTTGTATTGTAGTCATTTCACCAGCACAGTGTTCAGATATTGAACGTACTTCAGAAAAAAACATCAGAGAAACATCAGAAAACTGAAAGTGGTTTGTTTTTCTTTTCTGAAGAATAAAAATCTGTTTAAAGTTAAAAAAGAGACACTGTAATAAAAACAGCCCCAGGACTCCAAACATCACACCAGGTAGGACCCCACGTCTGAGGCCGGGGGTCCCACAGCCCCGCAGTGTAAACCCAGCAGCAGCTGATGGATTAACAGTAGGGGGTTATAGTCCCAGAGAGAGAGAGAGAGAGAGAGAGAGAGAGAGAGAGAGAGAGAGAGAGAGAGAGAGAGAGAGAGAGAGAGAGGGAAAGAGAGGGAGAGAGAGAGAGAAAGAGAGGGAGAGAAAGAGAAAGAGAAAGAGAGAGAGAAGGAGAGAGAGAGAGAGAGAGAGAGAGAGAGAGAGAGAGAGAGACAGTGAGACAGAGAGAAAGAGAAAGAGAGAGAGAGAGAGAGAGAGGGAGAGAGAGAGACAGTGAGACAGAGAGAGAGAGAGAGAGAGAGAGAGAGAGAGAGAGAGAGAGAGAAAGAGAGAGAGAGACAGTGAGACAGAGAGAAAGAGATAGAGAGAGAGAGAGAGACAGAGAGAGAGAGAGACAGAGAGAAAGAGAAAGACAGAGAAAGAGAGAGAGACGGAGAGAGAGAGAGATCTTATCTATGTATATCTGTCTGTTTAATCTAATAATAATTAATAATGTATTAGCTCAGGTTGTGAGGCTGTACTGGGTGAACTAGTATCAGCTCTGTTTATTCTGTGACGGTAAAGTCAGGTGTGTTCTGAGCGAGTAAGGGTTTGATGTTCTTCATTTAGTGAGGTGGACGTGATGTTCTCCAAGTGAAACTGCACGAGAAAATAAACCTAACAGGGTCACAACACCATCCCTCATTACAGCTTTAGTGGATGGAGAAGTGTGAATGAGAGAGTGTTGAAGAAATCTCCCACTGTTTTACACACACACACACACACACACACACACACACACACACACACACACACTCACACTCACACACACACACACACACACCATCTCTCTACCATCTGGGAGAATTACACACTTTAATGATTTAATGATTCCAGACTGAATAGCTTGGAAGTGTGTAACGTGCCCTCATAACTGTGCCAACTGGCTCCATAACAACCAGAAAACAACAGCAATCACTCTTTATTACTTTCAACACTATCCAGCATCTCCAAACCAACAATCACACACACACAACCTACAAACCAACCAACAATCACTCACACAACATACAAACAAACCAACAATCACTCACACTACCTACAAACCAACCAACAATCACACACACAACCTACAAACCAACCAAAAATCACTCACACAACCCACAAACCAGCCAACAATCACACACAACATACAAACCAACCAACAATCACACACACAACATACAAACCAACCAACAATCACACACACAACCTACAAACCAACCAAAAATCAGTCACACAACCTACAAACCAACCAACAATCACACACACAACCTACAAACCAACCAACAATCACACACACAACATACAAACCAACCGACAATCACACACACAATCTACAAACCAACCGACAATCACACACACAACCTACAAACCAACCAACAATCACACACATAACCTACAAACCAACCAACAATCACACACACAACCTACAAACCAACCAACAATCACACACACAACCTACAAACCAACCAACAATCACTCACACAACCTACAAACCAGCCAACAATCACTCACACAACCTACAAACCAACCAACAATCACACACACAACCTACAAACCAACCAACAATCACACACACAACCTACAAACCAACCAAAAATCACTCACACAACCTACAAACCAGCCAACAATCACACACAACATACAAACCAACCAACAATCACACACACAACATACAAACCAACCAACAATCACACACACAACATATGAACCAACCAACAATCACTCACACAACCTACGAACCAACCAACAATATCTACAAACCAACCAACAATTACACACACAACCTACAAACCAACCAACAACCACACACACAACATACAAACCAACCAATAATCACACACACAATCTACAAACCAACCAACAATCACACATACAACTTACAAACCAACCAACAATCACACACACAACATACAAACCAACAAATAATCACACACACAACATACAAACCAACCGACAATCACACACACAACATACAAACCAACCAACAATCACTCACACAACATACAAACAAACCAACAATCACTCACACTACCTACAAACCAACCCAACAATCACACACACAACCTACAAACCAACCAAAAATCACTCACACAACCCACAAACCAGCCAACAATCACACACAACATACAAACCAACCAACAATCACACACACAACATACAAACCAACCAACAATCACACACACAACCTACAAACCAACCAAAAATCAGTCACACAACCTACAAACCAACCAACAATCACACACACAACCTACAAACCAACCAACAATCACACACACAACATACAAACCAACCGACAATCACACACACAATCTACAAACCAACCGACAATCACACACACAACCTACAAACCAACCAACAATCACACACATAACCTACAAACCAACCAACAATCACACACACAACCTACAAACCAACCAACAATCACACACACAACCTACAAACCAACCAACAATCACTCACACAACCTACAAACCAGCCAACAATCACTCACACAACCTACAAACCAACCAACAATCACACACACAACCTACAAACCAACCAACAATCACACACACAACCTACAAACCAACCAAAAATCACTCACACAACCTACAAACCAGCCAACAATCACACACAACATACAAACCAACCAACAATCACACACACAACATACAAACCAACCAACAATCACACACACAACATACGAACCAACCAACAATCACTCACACAACCTACGAACCAACCAACAATATCTACAAACCAACCAACAATTACACACACAACCTACAAACCAACCAACAACCACACACACAACATACAAACCAACCAATAATCACACACACAATCTACAAACCAACCAACAATCACACATACAACTTACAAACCAACCAACAATCACACACACAACATACAAACCAACAAATAATCACACACACAACATACAAACCAACCGACAATCACACACACAACATACAAACCAACCAACAATCACACACACAACATACAAACCAACCAACAATCACACACACAACATACAAACCAACCAACAATCACACACACAACCTACAAACCAACCAAAAATCACTCACACAACCTACAAACCAACCAACAATCACACACACAACTTACAAACCAACCAACAATCACACACACAACCTACAAACCAACCAACAATCACACACACAATCTACAAACCAACCAACAATCACACACATAACCTACAAACCAACCAACAATCACACACACAATCTACAAACCAACCAAAAATCACACACACAATCTACAAACCAACCAACAATCACACACACAACCTTCAAACCAACCAACAATCACACACACAATCTACAAACCAACCAACAATCACACACACAACATACAAACCAACCAACAACCACACACACAACCTACAAACCAACCAACAATCACACACACAACCTTCAAACCAACCAACAATCACACACACAATCTACAAACCAACCAACAATCACACACACAACATACAAACCAACCAACAATCACACACACAACATACAAACCAACCAACAATCACACACACAACATACAAACCAACCAACAATCACACACACAACCTACAAACCAACCAAAAGTCACTCACACAACCTACAAACCAGCCAACAATCACACACACAACCTACAAACCAACCAAAAATCACTCACACAACCTACAAACCAGCCAACAATCACTCACACAACCTACAAACAAACCAACAATCACACACACAACCTACAAACCAACCAACAATCACACACACAACCTACAAACCAACCAAAAATCACTCACACAACCTACAAACCAGCCAACAATCACACACAACATACAAACCAACCAACAATCACACACACAACATACAAACCAACCAACAATCACACACACAACATACGAACCAACCAACAATCACTCACACAACCTACGAACCAACCAACAATATCTACAAACCAACCAACAATTACACACACAACCTACAAACCAACCAACAACCACACACACAACATACAAACCAACCAATAATCACACACACAATCTACAAACCAACCAACAATCACACATACAACTTACAAACCAACCAACAATCACACACACAACCTACAAACCAACAAATAATCACACACACCACATACAAACCAACCGACAATCACACACACAACATACAAACCAACCAACAATCACACACACAACATACAAACCAACCAACAATCACACACACAACCTACAAACCAACCAACAATCACTCACACAACCTACAAACCAACCAACAATCACTCACACAACCTACAAACCAGCCAACAATCACACACACAACATACAAACCAACCAACAATCACACACACAACACACAAACCAACCAACAATCACACACACAACCTACAAACCAACCAACACTAAACACTAACTCCTACATTTACACTAAACACTAACTCCTACATTTACACTAAACACTAACTCCTATATTTACACTAAACACTAACCCCTACATTTACACTAAACACTAACCCCTACATTTACACTAAACACTAACCACTACATTTACACTAAACACTAACCCCTACATTTACACTAAACACTAACCCCTACATTTACACTAAACACTAACTCCTACATTTACACTAAACACTAACTCCTACATTTACACTAAACCCTAACTCCTACATTTACACTAAACCCTAACTCCTACATTTACACTAAACACTAACTCCTACATTTACACTAAACCCTAACCCCTACATTTACACTAAACCCTAACTCCTACATTTACACTAAACACTAACTCCTACATTTACACTAAACACTAACTCCTACATTTACACTAAACACTAACTCCTACATTTACACTAAACACTAACTCCTATATTTACACTAAACACTAACCCCTACATTTACACTAAACACTAACTCCTACATTTACACTAAACACTAACTCCTACATTTACACTAAACCCTAACCCCTACATTTACACTAAACACTAACTCCTACATTTACACTAAACACTAACCCCTACATTTACACTAAACCCTAACTCCTACATTTACACTAAACCCTAACTCCTACATTTACACTAAACACTAACTCCTACATTTACACTAAACCCTAACTCCTACATCTACACTAAACACTAACTCCTACATTTACACTAAACACTAACTCCTACATTTACACTAAACCCTAACTCCTACATTTACACTAAACACTAACCCCTACATTTACACTAAACCCTAACTCCTACATTTACACTAAACCCTAACTCCTACATTTACACTAAACCCTAACTCCTACATTTACACTAAACACTAACTCCTACATTTACACTAAACCCTAACCCCTACATTTACACTAAACCCTAACTCCTACATTTACACTAAACACTAACTCCTACATTTACACTAAACACTAACTCCTACATTTACACTAAACACTAACTCCTACATTTACACTAAACACTAACTCCTATATTTACACTAAACACTAACCCCTACATTTACACTAAACACTAACTCCTACATTTACACTAAACACTAACTCCTACATTTACACTAAACCCTAACCCCTACATTTACACTAAACACTAACTCCTACATTTACACTAAACACTAACCCCTACATTTACACTAAACCCTAACTCCTACATTTACACTAAACCCTAACTCCTACATTTACACTAAACACTAACTCCTACATTTACACTAAACACTAACTCCTACATTTACACTAAACCCTAACTCCTACATCTACACTAAACACTAACTCCTACATTTACACTAAACACTAACTCCTACATTTACACTAAACCCTAACTCCTACATTTACACTAAACACTAACCCCTACATTTACACTAAACCCTAACTCCTACATTTACACTAAACCCTAACTCCTACATTTACACTAAACCCTAACTCCTACATTTACACTAAACACTAACCCCTACATTTACACTAAACCCTGGTACTGCTGATATCGCTTCATATCTGTATGACATGTACAACATAAAGCCTGATTCTGATTGTTCTGAAAGGTGAAGGACGTTTGGTGACCGCTGTGTAGAAGTGATGATCTCCACTGGACCTGATGTGTCCACCATCTCCTGCTGTTCATCTCAGCAGCCCAATGACAGACACAGACTCCAGAGGAATGAATAAATAAGTAAACAAGCAGCTTGATGCCACAGTGGCCTGGGCATCTGTGTCTGCCTCAATTTGAATTAGCAAGAAATCCCATTTCAGGCCCCAGCAGCTCGGTGTCAGGAGCGCTGAGCTGGGAACTGACTGCGGCTGTGGATGACAGTCGCCGTGCTGCTCAGAGCAGTGGGAGACAGGAATAAACTGGGGGAGGTGGGGGGGGGGGGGGGGGGGGGGGGGGGTTGGTGCTACCGAGCACTGTGTCTTTCTGAACATATTACACTGCTTCATTCATCCGAGCCATATGGCACAGCTAAAGCTGCTACGCTAACTCTCTGTCTGTCCACGATCAACAGCCCTCATTAGTTCTGAAGCACTTTAGTTTAAACTGAACTTCCGGGTGTCAACTTGTACAGACGTGACTCTTCAGTTCTGATTCTAGAACTTTCTTTCTAATGAGAGAGGGAGGAGAGAACGGCTGCAGTGGATACGGTGATTAGAATTCTTACACCAGTGAAGAAACAATAAGTTTGGTACCGCTGGGCTCTGATATTAGCTAACTAGCTAAACTAGCTAATGTTAGCACCACTGCTAAAAGATAAACTGGTTGTTTGTGGATCTCCTATACATAAACTATGAGATTTTATAGGGAGTTTAGAGCCGTGAACATCTTGTGCTGGTGATCTAAGGTGAAGATAGTTAGCTTTAACTAGCTAATTGTCTTTGTGAGCCCTTGTTTGACCGACAAGCCAGACAAACAATAAAAGAAGACGTGGCTTCATAACCAGAAACACCCAAAACAACCCCATAGTATATCCTCGTAAGACCTGGTAATTCATCTCTGTCCTCTGGAGGGGACATGAGTCTCCAAAAGATATTTCAAAAACTAAATAAGGTACTAAAACTAAAAAGGTTGCTAAAACCTGTGTACCATGTAGAGGACATCCTGGTCTTTCCAGAGGTGTATCATGTGTTGGGGTGGGTCATTCAAAACAGACGTTCTGCCTTTTTAAATATGGCCGCCTCTCAGTAACCACATTTTATGGGAGCAAGAGAGAAGTGTTAATAATATATGTAATTAATAATATGTATTTGTTTATTTTGTTTATTTGTTTATGTTATGTTTGTAAAGCCTAGAATTGATATATTTTAGGTATAAAACTGTTGTTGCTAGTCTTCAAAGCACTTTTTATTGATATGCACAAATATTTAACCACCTAACAGCACACTTTTTTGATGTCCTTCATAGTGGACATTGGGACTTACTAAATCTGGTTATATATAAAATTAATAGAGTCACAGGTGACAGGAATTTGACTGAGACAGAGATCATTTTGCAACATGTAAGCTCTGTAAACATATAAACTCATTGCTAATTTATTTTTAATTAATTACTGAATTAATTTATTCCTAATTTATTAGAAAATGTTACATAATTGCACATTTAAAAATAGAACATTAAAGTGAGATGGACCGTAAGAGAAGTTGAGTACTACGTGTGGAAAGTGTGAAACTTTGGCTGAAGGTTTGGAGTGATTAACGCAGGTTAAGCTAGTGTGGCTAAAACTGTTTAAACCTGGATTTTATTTTATTTTAATCAAAGTAACGGTAACCTTTAGAATGGGTTATTATTTGTTCCTGTTTATGACCATATACAGTGCAATTGAAATATTTTTTGCCAAAAGTGGAAACTCTATCAAAAAAGGTAAAGAATATTTATTTACTCAATGTCCTGATGTCCACTATAAAGGACATTCCATAAAAATGATTTTAAATGTTTTTTTTAAAAAATAAAAACCACAGTGACATGGGTTTTTTTATCTAGTAGACTTATTTTATGTTAAAATCACTGTAATTCACAAACTTAAATTTTTCTGGGTCTCAAGGGGATCCACAAAGGACCAGTTGATAAGGTGAGCTGTAAAACAAAGTTTGGCCCCTCTGAACACCCACTAGCTGAAACCAAATTGGTTCTTTGTGAATCTCCTTGATGAAAACTATGGGGTTTTATAGGGTGTTTCTTGCTGTGAACCCACTTCATCATGGTTTGGTTGTCAGGCATGTCGGTCAAACAAGGGCTGACAATGACAGCTAGCTAGTTAAGGCTAACTATATTCAGCTTAACTGGGCAGTACATAAAAAGACAAAGATGTTAACATCCATGAGCACCACATAAAGCCTACTTTATAGTATATATTAAGAAGCTATACAGAGAACCAATGTGGCCAGTTGGTGATAATGCAGAGTCCAGTGGTACCAAACTTAGTGATTCTTAGGTGTAAGAATTAAAATCACTGTATCAACTGCAGCCGTTTCCTCATCTCTCTCATCACAAGGAAAGTTCTAGAATCAGAACTGAGGAGTTTTTTAGGAACACAGAACTGCAGCTGCTGAAAAGACATGACCTCAGCTAATGCAGGAAAAGCCTGACCCTGGATTTCTTAACGAGCAGACAGGCATTAGAAGAATTTAGACTTTTTAACCCTCAACGGTGCCTGAATAAAGAAAAGGATCACAGTTTCCATCATTGTATGCTTTTGGGATTGGAGGAGTGTTTGGAAGATTATGTGTGGCATGAGACCTAACAAGCAGATACCTCAAAAATGGCAGTAATGGAATTGTAAGACCAGGTACACTACATTGCTGAAAGTCTTCACTCACCCATCCACATCATAGAATTCCTATCACTTCATGGCCACAGGTGTATAAAACCAGCTCCTAGTCCTGCAGACTGCTCCTACACACATTAGTAAAGAGTGGGTTTCTCTCAGGATCTCAGTGAACTCCAGCGTGGTACCATGATAGGAGACCACCTGTACAACAAGTCCAGTGGTGAAGTTTCCTCACTACTAAATATTCCACAGTGGACTGTCAGTGGTGTTAGAACAAAGTGGAAGTGATTGAGAACGACAGCAACTCAGACACCAAGTGGTAGAACACGTACAATGACAGAGCGGGTCAGCGGATGCTGAGGAGCATAGTGCACAGAGGTCACCAACTTTCTACAGAGTCCATCACTACAGACCTCCAAACTTCATGTGGTCTTCAGATCAGCTCAAGAACAGAGCGTAGAGAGCTTCATGGAATGGGTCTTCATGGCCGAGCAGCTGCATCCAAGCCTTACATCCCCAAGAACAATGCAGAGCGTCAGATGCAGTGGAGTAAAGCACGCCGCCACTGGACTCTAGAGCAGTGGAGAGTATGCAGGATCTGGGTGGTCCAAGTGTTGACCAGCAGTGGTAAACAGTCAGTGAGGTGCTAACCTTATCAAGTCAGGAAGTCAATATATGCTAAACAGGAACGTCATGATGTCTCATATTAAAAAGTCTGAGCTGATAGTGTAAGTCTTTATCTGATCAGTAAGTGTATGTTGACCAGTAAGAACAGCAAATCTGATTAGAACAGATGTAAATAATCAGACATACAGTACAAAGTAACATGAATATGTTAGATCAGATCTCGAGCGCCAGTTTGAAGAACAAAGTTAGGTTCCAGATTTCTCCTGGACGCCCCAGACATTGTATGAATGTGTTCAGTTCCTTCAGCAGCAAATCTTGATTTATCTTAATGAAGTACTGAGCAGTCAAAGCAGGTATTAGATGAGAACTGATAATAATACTGGGTTGTTTAG
>CM038713.1:2288431-2313431 GCA_021613375.1 Megaleporinus macrocephalus | reverse complement strand
TACTTTGTATTGTATGTATGATTATTTACATCTGTTCTAATCTGTTCAGATCTGCTGTTTTTACTGGTGATCAGACACTTACTGATCAGATAAAGGCTTTTACACTATCAGATTAGGTGTCTCAGACTACTTAGAGTTGGGGAAACTGCATTGACGGCATTAAAAGATGATTTATCGTGGCTACAGCCATAAAAATTCATTAATTTATAAATAACACTAACATACATTATCCCTGGCCTCCATTCAGCTACATTAACATTATACACATAGACCAATAAACAGTGACTGACCTCATCACATTCTCCGGCCCTCATTAAGGCCTCATTGAGGGTGGATATTCAATCTGATCTGAATATGTCAGAGCCATAATGGGGCACCGATCAGCGTCCGAGCAGATCTCCCTGACCGCACACACCCTACGCACACGGCTATCGGCTATTTTTACCTGCAGGATTAATGCGGCCATGGAGAGGAGACGACAGCTCGGAGTTTGAATCTCCGGCGACGACAGATCGGAGTTTAAGGATGAGCTCTGGACCTTATAAAGGTGAATAGACTCACGGTACAGAGCAGCTGCTTCCCACCAGGACCCTACCAGAGCCGAGAGCCCACTCTTAACTTTCCGGTCATCTTCTAAATACCTTTTCCAACATGAAGAGAAGCTTTTCCTGAATAATGACTGGACAGTTTTTTTTTTTGGTTTGAAGCTCATATTAAAATGGTTTTAGTACAAGCATGCTTTATAGACTGTACATTTCCTCTTCTGCTCACTGCACCATCAAGACCAACAAGAACATTACTCATGTACACTGGAGCCCTGAAGCTCATCCTTACTCCTGCGTACTTCACCAAGCTCTGCTGCTGCCAACCCTCCTCCTCAACACGCTGCTTATTCCTCCACAGTCCTCAGCAAGGGTTGGTCATATCCACCGTTTCACCTTTGAGGTGGTAACACCATTCTTCTTCTGACACCAATGTAGTGTCAATATGAAGAGGATATGGGACCTGAACCCTAACCCTGTGGTGGCACCACTCTTGTTCTGCTATATTGGTTGCTATCCCACTTCTGACACCAATGTAGTGTCAATATAAAGAGGATATGGGACCTGAACTAGCACCATTCTTGTTCTGCTTGCTGGGGTGCTATCCCACTTCTGACACCAATGTAGTGTCAATATGAAGAAGATATGGGACCTGAACTCTAACCCTGTGGTAGCACCATATTTGTTCTGCTTGCTGGGGATGCTATCCCACTTCTGACACCAATGTAGTGTCAATATAAAGAGGATATGGGACCTGAACCCTAACCCTGTGGTAGCACCATTCTTGTTCTGCTTACTGGGGATGCTATCCCACTTCTGACACCAATGTAGTGTCAATATGAAGAAGATATGGGACCTGAACCCTAACCCTGTGGTGGCACCACTCTTGTTCTGCTAGATTGGTTGCTATCCCACTTCTGACACCAATGTAGTGTCAATATAAAGAGGATATGGGACCTGAACTCTAACCCTGTGGTAGCACCATTCTTGTTCTGCTTGCTGGGGATGCTATCCCACTTCTGACACCAATGTAGTGTC
This sequence comes from Megaleporinus macrocephalus, assembly GCA_021613375.1. Classification (NCBI taxonomy): domain Eukaryota; kingdom Metazoa; phylum Chordata; class Actinopteri; order Characiformes; family Anostomidae; genus Megaleporinus; species Megaleporinus macrocephalus. Next base: position 2,311,851 of record CM038713.1, on the reverse strand, counting down.
AATATGAAGAAGATATGGGACCTGAACTCTAACCCTGTGGTAGCACCATATTTGTTCTGCTTGCTGGGGATGCTATCCCACTTCTGACACCAATGTAGTGTCAAAGATATGGGAAACATAGTGCTATATGCAAATGCTCTTTTATTGAAGACAACAGCAGCAGCTCTCCACCTGGTAGGGAACTGTCCAGCGAGGGAACTGCTGTGTACGCTGGAGCCTTTCAGCTCAGCCTCAGCCAACCATACCGTAGGGTCAGTGGTGCCATACCGCCATGCCACCCTTCTGCCAGATCCTTGTGGGTGGCCCATAGGCCAGGTATTCTCTCCATCAATAAAAGGAAACCGCGGATTAACCAAATGCTCTTTTATTGAACACAGCAGCAGTTCTAGCCACACAGTGTTCCTTGATGGTGGGCACCATGCTACTACCCCACAGCCCAACATAGACCAGCACAACTTTAGCTATAGACTCCTAAAAAAAAGGTGTTTCTTCTATTTAGAACCATAGGTTCAATGTAGGACCAGTGCATATCTAATGCTTCTTTTCACAGTAAACTGAATCTTCAGGTTGATGGAGATTCTTTAACACATTCTCCATCAAACCCAAGAACCATCTCCCCAGTTCCTTCATGTTTTTATCATTTTATGGAAGCGGTTGATTTGTAGAAGGTCAGTATCCCCAGATCTAAGATACTGGGACATAAACAAACACTCAGTGAGTTCCAGAGGTGCTTTGAAAACATCTAGAGCTTTGAAACCCTGTGAACGGGCAGCCAGTGCGGCTCTTTTATTGTTAGGCTCTGAGCTGCTGGGTGCCTTTTTAACTGTAAAGGACGTACGGGTTTCATATAGTGACCTCCCCAAACACGTCCGTGTATATGAGGATAAGGTCAGGTGGGCCGGCTCTGCCCTCGTGCCTCATTATCAACCCACAGCAGTTAGTCTGAGCGCTGCTCGGCGCTGACGTGTCTCCACTTTATAGGCCGAGCGAGTTGCAGAGAAGCTTTGATGTCTTAATCAGGTCTCCCTGCAACCAGACAGCTGGGTGTTGGGCCCTCCAGCTACACCAGCGTGAAATGATACTTCAGCGAAAAATCAAATGTGCTACACAGTTTCTTCCTCTTAATCCAAACGTAGACAATCAGGCAAGACGTGCAGGGCGTCTAAAGCAGAGACACCAAACATGATAATGATAACATGATACACCTGAGTGATAGTTAATTAGTTAATTAGTTAATTAGTAAGTTCGAGCGTAGTCCCTGGACTGAACTGCACTATACAATAACTTGCTGATAGCAGTTATCTAGTTGCAGTTATCTAGAACTACATTGCTGTAGTTCAATTCACAGGGCCTATAAAACAGTAAACCTCAGAAGACTGAAAGTATTATTATAGTAATAATCCCAGTAATTATCATCACAGGCTGATGAAGATATCCTTCAGCTGACCCCTCTCATCCTGGACATCACAGCTTTCAGACTCTGGCAGAAGACTCAGGACCATCAAGACCAGCACAACCAGACATGCCACAAGCTTTTTCCCCAGAGCTGCTACTCTTATACTGTTACTCATACTGTTACTCTCAGTGACCACAGTGGTCACCCTGCACTCATACTCATACTGTTACTCTCAGTGACCACAGTGGTCACCCTGCACTTCATACTCATACTGTTACTCTCAGTAACCACAGTGGTCTCCCTGGACTTCAGACTCATACTGTTACTTCCAGTGACCACAGTGGTCACCTTGGACTTCAAACTCATACTGTTACTCTCAGTGACCACAGTGGTCACCTTGTACTTCATACTCATACTGTTACTCTCAGTGACCACAGTGGTCACCTTGGACTTCAAACTCATACTGTTACTCTCAGTGACCACAGTGGTCACCCTGCACTTCATACTCATACTGTTACTCTCAGTGACCACAGTGGTCACCCTGCACTTCATACTCATACTGTTACTCTCAGTGACCACAGTGGTCACCTTGGACTTCAAACTCATACTGTTACTCTCAGTGACCACAGTGGTCACCCTGCACTTCATACTCATACTGTTACTCTCAGTGACCACAGTGGTCACCCTGCACTCATACTCATACTGTTACTCTCAGTGACCACAGTGGTCACCCTGCACTTCATACTCATACTGTTACTCTCAGTAACCACAGTGGTCTCCCTGGACTTCAGACTCATACTGTTACTTCCAGTGACCACAGTGGTCACCTTGGACTTCAAACTCATACTGTTACTCTCAGTGACCACAGTGGTCACCCTGCACTTCATACTCATACTGTTACTCTCAGTAACCACAGTGGTCTCCCTGGACTTCAGACTCATACTGTTACTTCCAGTGACCACAGTGGTCACCTTGGACTTCAAACTCATACTGTTACTCTCAGTGACCACAGTGGTCACCTTGTACTTCATACTCTACTGTTACTCTCAGTGACCACAGTGGTCACCTTGGACTTCAAACTCATACTGTTACTCTCAGTGACCACAGTGGTCACCCTGCACTTCATACTCATACTGTTACTCTCAGTGACCACAGTGGTCACCCTGCACTTCATACTCATACTGTTACTCTCAGTGACCACAGTGGTCACCTTGGACTTCAAAACTCATACTGTTACTCTCAGTGACCACAGTGGTCACCCTGCACTTCATACTCATACTGTTACTCTCAGTGACCACAGTGGTCACCCTGCACTCATACTCATACTGTTACTCTCAGTGACCACAGTGGTCACCCTGCACTTCATACTCATACTGTTACTCTCAGTAACCACAGTGGTCTCCCTGGACTTCAGACTCATACTGTTACTTCCAGTGACCACAGTGGTCACCTTGGACTTCAAACTCATACTGTTACTCTCAGTGACCACAGTGGTCACCCTGCACTTCATACTCATACTGTTACTTCCAGTGACCACAGTGGTCACCCTGCACTTCATACTCATACTGTTACTCTCAGTGACCACAGTGGTCACCTTGGACTTCAAACTCATACTGTTACTCTCAGTGACCACAGTGGTCACCCTGCACTTCATACTCATACTGTTACTCTCAGTGACCACAGTGGTCACCCTGCACTCATACTCATACTGTTACTCTCAGTGACCACAGTGGTCACCCTGCACTTCATACTCATACTGTTACTCTCAGTAACCACAGTGGTCTCCCTGGACTTCAGACTCATACTGTTACTTCCAGTGACCACAGTGGTCACCCTGCACTTCACACTCATACTGTTACTCTCAGTGACCACAGTGGTCACCTTGTACTTATATAAGTGCCACTATTCATATATCTGTTCAGCAAAGCATCATCACACTCATTAGCACCTGTCCTGGCTCTTTATTACTCTTAATATTCTTACTCCTTATTCTATATACTGTCTCTCTTAGTGTTTCTCTTAGTGTAGTATTGTTCTTGTTACATGTCACACACTTTAACTGAGCACCGAAGCACTGGTGGGATCTATATGGTGTTTCCTTGAACCCATACCTTCATGCTTTAGTTGCTAGCACTTTGTCTGTGCTGCCTATATAAGCTAAACTTAGCTAACCAACCTCAGTTAGCTTGCTATCTTCATCAGCCCTTGTCTGATCAATAAGCCTTAAACATCTGAAACATTCAGATAAAGCCTGATTGCAAGAAACATCCCCAAAAATTCACCAGAAGCTAGAAACTGGAAGACCACAACCAACAAAACCAATAAAACCTAAAATGTTGTAGCATGGTGGGTAATGTAGCGTGTGCAGAGAGATTTGTGTGTTGGGTAGAAAAGAGAGTGGGTTGATTGGTCTTCACAGTCTATGATGAGCACAGCTGGATGGAGATGGCCAACCACAATGTTGTTCTATAGAGACTGTTATTGTGGTGAGGAGCATCAGGAGCCACCATGATGCCGTGCTGTACAAAAGGAAGATCTGGGCCAGCTTAAGCGCTTGAGTGGTGTGGACATGTGGCAGGATCGATAACAGAAACACTAACTTGTGCACATCTGATTGTGTTAGACGTTCAGATCTGCTGCTGTTCCAGTCTGCAGCGTGAAGCTGACTAAGTTATACATCTGCGCTGTGAGTTAATATGTTAATATGTCCCCATTTAGCCTGACTACTTTGGGACTACCTGTCAAAACACTGAGAATAAGTCTATCAGCGGTGACACAGCGCAAAGATTAGCGCTCTGCCGAGCTGTGAAACACTGACACTCCTGCCACTGGAACTGACTCACTTCCATCAAGAGAGCAAAACAAACACCAAAACAAGCCTTGAAATAAATCTACCCCACACGCCATCCTCATTTCTCCTGAGCGCTGCCATAAACGAGGGCCAGCGTCAGCAGTCAGTCCTGACTTTAAGCATGACGGATGTTAACTTGATCACGAGGCGACAAGTTCTTAAATAGTGATCTATCAGCCTTGACACTGAACACGCTGAGTCTAGATTATATTTGGATTTGGAATTGAAAGACATGGTGCCATAGAAACGATACTTCCGTCAGCAAAGAGATGAACCGTCCCCATCCGACAAGCTCCACCTAACTTCTTTTCTTGACATCAAAATGGAGAGGGAAGTCTGTTCAGAGCACATGTTTTATTTATGATAGCGTGATGCAAAGATGATCTGAGAAGTTCTGAGAAAGGTCTGAGAATGGTCTGAATTTGATTAGCAACTGCACAGTCTTATAGGCCTGCCCCCATCCATGGGACCAAGTCGTTATCTCCTGGGCTTGGGGCAGATTTCCTTGGGAGGTTCCTGCTGTAAGATTACTAGCCATAGACTTTGCAACTCCAGTAGACTAGTGAGGAATAGTGCTCAAGAGTAGACAGCGAGACTAGAAATTGGCAGAGCCAGCATGGGAAGGCCTGACGCTGATGCAGGCTCAGCAAGGTCAGAGCGAATGAAGGAAACCACTGAAGGCTGCAGGACGGTAGTGGTTGGTGAGCCAGCACAGAAAAGAGTGAAGTCACTTGTGGTGGAATAGCAGCAGCTACTTTACTGACGATATTCGCCAATAAGCTACCGTATACCGTAATGTCTGCCGTAAGTTATGCCCTTCAAACCTGGAACTAACTAGCAAACACCATGAATACCAAACAACGCTTAACTATTAACTACTCCTAGTGTTAGAAGTTCTGAGAAAGTTCTGAGAATGGTCTGAGAATGGCCTGAATCTGATTAGCAACTGCACAGTCTTATAGGCCTGACTCCATCTTTTATCTGACCCATGTGATCTATTGGACCAAGTCGTTATCTCCTGGGCTTGGGACAGATGTCCTTGGGAGGTTCCTGCTGTGAAATTACTAGATTTGCTGAGCCATAGACTTTGCAACGGTGTTATCCACAGGTGTTTCTGTGCATCCTTTCACTGTGAGAGGACACCTCAGCACTGCGAGTCTTAAAGGATGTGTAGCTGTTCAAGAAGCTCCTCACTGAGAAAAGGAAATACAGACACATCAAACAAACAAGAGTCCCCAGAGTCCAGAACCTCAACACCACTGAACGTGTTGGGAACACTTGGATTAATAGTTGGTGTAACACACAAAATCTTGAGGTCTACAATGCTTTTTCAGAGCAAAACCCTTCAAATGTACATGGACTGTATTGTAGTGACCTGCTACTGGCTGGCGCTGGCCTCTAGATGGCCATGCTAAGAGGACCCTGGGAGGTGCCTACCTCTGGAGAGAGCAGTACTTGTGTTGTGCAGTGATGTTCATCAACCATTCGCAGAGCTCTGTAGGAATCTTTTGGCTGAGGTTTCAATAAAAGAGCACTTCTTGCAGCAGAGTCATGGCCTCCACTCCATATCAAGGCTACAGTGGTGTCAGAAGTGGGATAGCACTCCTGTAAACTAGTGAGGAATGGTGCTCAAGAGTGTGAGACAGTGAGACAGGCACGGCATGGAAAAAGACTGTGACCACAGGAACAGCGCATAGAGGCTTCATCAGGAAGAAGCCGAGTGAAAGCCGGCATGGGAAGACCTGGCACTGGTGCAGGCACAGCAAGGTTGGAGCTATTGAAGGAAACCCCTGAAGGCTGTAGGACGGTAGCGGTTGGTGAGTCAGCACTGAAGAGAGTGAAGACAATATGCTGGATGTGCTGTGAGCCTGGGCTTGCAAATAAGTGGATGCTGGTCAGGAGGTTCTGCGGTGGCCACAGGCTGTGGGTCAAGTGCAGCATGGACAGCAGATGGCTCTTCATCATCACAGGCTCGCTGATATCTACTGCGACCAAGTGTACATCAAATGGTTGGAAGGCACCATCGTCCAAGTTCAGGTCAGCCACTTATGGTGGAACAGCAGCAGCTACTTTACTGACAATTGTTGCTAATAAGCTAATGTATTGCCTGCTTCTCTAGAACTTATTAGCAAACAAACACTATAAATACCAAACAACGCTTAACTATTAATATCCTCTGGATACCGAGGGTCTAATTAGTTCCGGCCATGAGTGAACACAAGCCGTTCTGGAGCTGCTTGCTTAATGAGGTCCTGGCTAACTGCGAGTAGCCCGATAGCGCCGTGTACGAACACTGACTTGGACTCACAGGGGCAGTTCAGCTGATCCAGAGGACAAAGCTGGCCGACAAATCTGCTGGACCTGCCATGGAATCCCTCTTTACGTGTGTGCTGGGCTCAGGCTGCCCTGATGAAGCGTTATTTGAGTTGATGCTTACCTCCAGAGGCAGGACGGCTACCAGCTTTGATGATGCACCATCATATAAAACCCAGGACGAGCTCCTGTCACTCCAAAAATATTCAGCATCATCAGTGTTTGGAATTCTGCGCTTCGGATTTAACTCCTCTAATGAAATTTAAGTCGGTGTATATTCAGTTTGATTTGGCGAATGACTTACAGGAATCTAACAAGGGCGTTAGGATCCAGATCCAATGTTCTGGTTGACTTTCAGATCTGAGTTCAGCATTTGAAACAGACCATGATATCATAACGTACAAGCTGATAAACTCAAACATCTTGCCTGGTGTATATATTTTTAGATATTCCTAATTAAACAGAAACTTTCTAGACCAAGATTCTGGAATGTGGTGTTCCTCAGGGCTCTGTTTTAGGGCCCTTACTGTTCCTAATTATATTAATAACCATGTACATTTATACTTATTTATTGTTTGTTTGTTTGTTTTTAGGTAGGTAAGGTAGGTAAGTGAGGTAGGAATTAAATATACCCGCTACATCTGCAAGTTTGCTCATATTTATTTATAAACAAAAAAAAGTTTTTTTTCTTATTTTATTTCTTTCTGTTTGTGTATGCCCTTCTGCTGCTTGCTCCCATCCCCACTTTTTATTTTTTTCAATTGTTTACTATATATTTTATACGGTGGTATCTTGTATTGTGTTGTTTGTAAAGCGCCTGAGTTTCTTGAAAAGCGCTATATAAATAAAATGTATTATTATTATTATTATTATTATTGTTATTATTATTATTATTATTAACAATAAACAATAGCAGTGCACATTAAATTTTCCGCCTTATATTAAGTGTATTTATTGTTATATTCTTTTATTTCATTTCCAGCCATCCTATCTCTGAGTATGTGGAGTTCAAGTTTCGTGGCTCACCCCTGGACTAAACTAAGCGTTAACGAACTGCACTAACTGTATTGCTCACATTGGCAGTGCAAATCAGGGTGAACGAGGTGAAGAGCCAATGGCAGGTAATTGCCTCTAATAAGAGCCTTCCTGGACCACTGACCAGGTGGAGAGAGTGAAAGGTCATGCGGCTGAAGGTCTTAATGTGTTTAGTTATTGACGCCCTGTAAAATGCAATAGCCTGGCTTCCCAGTACAGATCAATTCTAGTCTAATTACACCGTTACAGTGAGGACGTTCCAGTGGAATGTAGGTTTCCTTAAAAAGACCAGGAGAAGGCTTTACTACTTTCTTATATTTTACTATTTTAAAGTTATAGAATAAGAGTAGGGACATTATGTAGTCATAAAAAAACAAATATGCTCATTTTCAGGGGGCTGGTCAAATAAAACATTATGAATTATTTTTTTTTTAAAAACTTTTTGGCTGTGTGTCATATACCAGAGCATTTATGATTTTCAAGCCCCCGGTGTATTTTAAAGACTTTCATCCATATACATAAATATGCATAAATAATAAAAATATTGTTGGATTCATTTTAAATACAAGCACTTTAAACCTTTAAACATTACATTAAAGAGCTCTATTATAAATAAACCGTATATATAACCACTAAATCACACAGAACAAACCTTCAGACTGCATGTCAGACCTTTAGAGCGTGTGATACTGTTTAAACTGCACACCGTGTGTTCAGCAAACAGGGCATAGCTGAGCTGTCAGGGGCTGAAAATGAGCTCCTCAGTTTATAAGACTGAGATGACTGTTAACATGGATGAACACTAGAGGGCAGCAGACATACCTGTTCTATATCTACCATCCTGTATGTGTTCACCAGGTTCTATATCTACCATCCTGTATGAGTTCACCAGGTTCTATATCTACCATCCTGTATGAGTTCACCAGGTTCTATATCTACCATCCTGTATGAGTTCACCAGGTTCTATATCTACCATCCTGTATGAGTTCCCCAGGTTCTATATCTACCATCCTGTATGAGTTCACCAGGTTCTATATCTACCATCCTGTATGAGTTCACCAGGTTCTATATCTACCATCCTGTATGAGTTCACCAGGTTCTATATCTACCACCCTGTATGAGTTCACCAGGTTCTATATCTACCATCCTGTATGAGTTCACCAGGTTCTATATCTACCACCCTGTATGAGTTCACCAGGTTCTATATCTACCATCCTGTATGAGTTCACCAGGTTCTATATCTACCATCCTGTATGAGTTCACCAGGTTCTATATCTACCATCCTGTATGAGTTCACCAGGTTCTATATCTACCATCCTGTATGAGTTCACCAGGTTCTATATCTACCATCCTGTATGAGTTCACCAGGTTCTATATCTACCACCCTGTATGAGTTCACCAGGTTCTATATCTACCATCCTGTATGAGTTCACCAGGTTCTATATCTACCATCCTGTATGTGTTCACCAGGTTCTATATCTACCACCCTGTATGAGTTCACCAGGTTCTATATCTACCATCCTGTATGAGTTCACCAGGTTCTATATCTACCATCCTGTATGAGTTCACCATGTTCTATATCTATCATCCTGCATGTTCTACCATGTTCTATATCTACCATCCTGTATGTGTTCCACTGTGTTCTATATCTACCATCCTGTATGAGTTCACCATGTTCTATATCCACCATCCTGTATGAGTTCACCAGGTTCTATATCTACCATCCTGTATGAGTTCACCATGTTCTATATCTATCACCCTGCATGTTCTACCATGTTCTATATCTACCATCCTGTATGAGTTCACCATGTTCTATATCTACCATCCTGTATGTGTTCCACTGTGTTCTATATCTACCATCCTGTATGAGTTCACCATGTTCTATATCTACCATCCTGTATGAGTTCACCAGGTTCTATATCTACCATCCTGTATGAGTTCACCATGTTCTATATCTATCACCCTGCATGTTCTACCATGTTCTATATCTACCATCCTGTATGTGTTCCACTGTGTTCTATATCTACCATCCTGTATGAGTTCACCATGTTCTATATCTACCATCCTGTATGTGTTCACCATGTTCTATATCCACCATCCTGCATGTTCTACCGTGTTCTATATCTACCATCCTGTATGAGTTCACCATGTTCTATATCTACCATCCTGCATGTTCTACCATGTTCTATATCCACCATCCTGTATGTGTTCACCATGTTCTATATCTACCATGCTGTGTGTTCTACCGTGTTCTATATCTACCATGCTGTGTGTTCACCATGTTCTATATCCACCATCCTGCATGTTCTACCGTGTTCTATATCCACCATCCTGCATGTTCTACCATGTTCTATATCCACCATCCTGCATGTTCTACCGTGTTCTATATCCACCATCCTGCATGTTCTACCGTGTTCTATATCTACCATGCTGTGTGTTCACCATATTCTATATCCACCATCCTGCATGTTCTACCATGTTCTATATCCACCATCCTGCATGTTCTACCGTGTTCTATATCCACCATCCTGCATGTTCTACCATGTTCTATATCCACCATCCTGCATGTTCTACCGTGTTCTATATCTACCATGCTGTGTGTTCACCATGTTCTATATCTACTATCCTGTATGTGTTTACCAGGTTCTATATCTACCATCCTGTATGTGTTTACCAGGTTCTATATCCACCATCCTGCATGTTCTACCGTGTTCTATATCTACCATGCTGTGTGTTCACCATGTTCTATATCCACCATCCTGCATGTTCTACCGTGTTCTATATCCAGCATCCTGCATGTTCTACCATGTTCTATATCCACCATCCTGCATGTTCTACTGTGTTCTATATCCACCATCCTGCATGTTCTACCGTGTTCTATATCTACCATCCTGCATGTTCTACCGTGTTCTATATCCACCATCCTGCATGTTCTACCATGTTCTATATCCACCATCCTGCATGTTCTACCGTGTTCTATATCTACCATGCTGTGTGTTCACCATGTTCTATATCTACTATCCTGTATGTGTTTACCAGGTTCTATATCTACCATCCTGTATGTGTTTACCAGGTTCTATATCTACCATCCTGTATGTGTTTACCAGGTTCTATATCCACCATCCTGCATGTTCTACCGTGTTCTATATCCACCATCCTGCATGTTCTACCGTGTTCTATATCCATCATCCTGCATGTTGTACTGTGTTCTATATCCACCATCCTGCATGTTCTACCGTGTTCTATATCTACCATGCTGTGTGTTCACCATGTTCTATATCTACTATCCTGTATGTGTTCCACCATGTTCTACATCTAGCATTCCTCCGCCGGGCACACCCAGCAGGCTTGCAGACTTCTGGGGCCGTACCTAGGAGGGGTGGGGTTTTGTTAGGGTCTGGCCAGTGCCTACAGCTGCCAGCAGAGGGCAACAGTGGAAAGGCGCCACCAGCTTGGGGGACTCCAAGTCCCAGAAGCCCTCTAGCTAATTTGTTTCAGCTGGTACACCAAACAGCAGTGCCTTGTTACAGCTTCACTGAGGGGGCATAGTATTGTCACCAGGGTAACAAAAGAAAAGATCTCTCACCCTCTTTTCATGTAAACGCTCACTGTGATCACTGTGTGTAGGTTGGATGAGTCAGTGTGCAGCTCCCAGCATCACTGGGGTAGCGTGAAGATCACCTGGATTAGTGTGAGATTAGTGATGGTGCCATGTTCACCAGGCTGGCCTGTAGCACAGCCAGAACAGGGTTCAGGTTCTTGTGGCACCTCCAGTGTGAGAAGGTGGAGAACAATGGCTGGGAAGTGGGTTCTTCTCAGCACTGCAGTGACACTGAGTACAGTTCTGAATACTGAACTTTCACTATTACTCTGTATAACAGCGTTATTACAGGTCTACAGTTCTGAGTACTGAACTTTCACTATTACATTATATAACAGTGTTATTACAGGTTTACAGTTCTGAGTACTGAACTTTCACTATTACATTATATAACAGTGTTATTACAGGTTTACAGTTCTGAGTACTGAACTCTATTACATTATATAACAGCGTTATTACAGGTTTACAGTTCTGAGTACTGAACTCTCGTTATTACACTTATAACAGCGTTATTACAGGTTTACAGTTCTGAGTACTGAACTTTCACTATTACTCTGTATAACAGTGTTATTACAGGTTTACAGTCTGAGTACTGAACTCTCTATTACATTATATAACAGTGTTATTACAGGTTTACAGTTCTGAGTACTGAACTCTTACTATTACACTATATAACAGCGTTATAACAGGTTTACAGTACTATTTACTGAACTCACTATTAAACTATATAACAGTGCTATTACAGGTTTACAGTACTGAGTACTGAACTCTCAGTATTACACTATATAACAGCGTTATTACAGGTTTACAGTTATGAGTACTGAACTCTCACTATTACACTATATAACAGCGTTATTACAGGTTTACAGTTCTGATTACTGAACTCTCAGTATTACACTATATAACAGCGTTATTACAGGTTTACAGTTTTGAGTACTGAACTCTCACTATTACACTATATAACAGCGTTATTACAGGCTTACAGTTCTGAGTACTGAACTCTCGCTATTACACTATATAACAGCGTTATTACAGGTTTACAGTTCTGAATACTGAACTCTCGCTATTACACTTATAACAGCGTTATTACAGGTTTACAGTTCTGAGTACTGAACTCTCACTATTACACTATATAACAGCGTTATAACAGGTTTACAGTACTAATTACTGAACTCACTATAAAACTATATAACAGTGTTATTACAGGTTTAAAGTACTGAGTACTGAACTCTCACTATTACACTATATAACAGCGTTATTACAGGTGTACAGTTCTGAGTACTGAACTCTCGCTATTACACTATATAACAGCGTTATTACAGGTTTACAGTTCTGAGTACTGAACTCTCGCTATTACACTATATAACAGCGTTATTACAGGTTTACACTTCTGAGTACTGAACTCTCGCTATTACACTATATAACAGCGTTATTACAGGTTTACACTTCTGAGTACTGAACTCTCGCTATTACACTATATAACAGCGTTATTACAGGTTTACAGTTCTGAGTACTGAACTCTCACTAGTACACTAAATAACAGCGTTATTACAGCTTTACAGTTCTGAGTACTGAACTCTCACTAGTACACTATATAACAGCGTTATTACAGGTTTACAGTTCTGAGTACTGAACTCTCACTAGTACACTATATAACAGTGTTATTACAGGTTTACAGTTCTGAGTACTGAACTCTCGCTATTACATTATATAAGAGCGTTATTACAGGTTTACAGTTCTGAGTACTGAACTCTCACTAGTACACTATATAACAGTGTTATTACAGGTTTACAGTTCTGAGTACTGAACTCTCAGTATTACACTATATAACAGCGTTATTACAGGTTTACACTTCTGAGTACTGAACTCTATTACACTGTATAAGTATATATAAGTGTGATTATAGAGAGTCTCATGTCTTTTCTCTGAATCCTGAATCCGAGTCAGGTAGCGAGTCAGTCAAAACGAGGCTCAAGTGTGACTCTGAGTGGAGCACAGCAGAACTGACCCACACTCAGAGCAGGTGGATACACAACACACACACTCAGCATATATATATGTGTGTGTGTGTGTGTGTGTGTGTGTGTGTGTGTGTGTGTGTGTGTGTGTGTGTGTGAACACTCCCTCAACCCATTTACAACATAACACACATACATACACACACACACACACTTGAGGAGCGTCCAGTCTCTACATGCTCAGTTACGGCTCGGATGTCAATCACAGAGAGAAGCTCCAGCAGATTGGAACCTGATCTCATTGATCAGCATTGCTCACCTCTGTTTGCCACTCGCGCCATTCCCCCGTAACCGTATCCTCCCGCTGAATATAGACCCGTAACCAGACGCTCTACTACTGATCGTAACATACAGAGCTGATATTCCATTCTCAGCGTCCGCGTCCAGAGAACAACCCCAGCCAAGCGACCAGATTCCCAAAACATAAATCTCAATCCAGCCACATCAGCTGTGTGTACAGAGAAGCTCAATGCATTACATACTGCACCACATACATATTCTAGATACATCAGTGGACTAGATAGATACTGTACGTAAATACTGTATGTGACTAGACTAGAATGGACCATACAAGTTATGAAGATAAATGCTCTAGATAAAGGTATAAAGTAAAACCTATAGATGAATAGACTAGAATGGACTAGATAAATGATCTACATCAATGCACCAGATAAATCGAATGGAATGAATGAATTAAACGTTCTAGATAAACACAGTAGGTTAATACTATATATAAATGCTCAAGATAAATGGATTATATAGTTATTATGGATACATTAACTAATTGATAGATAAATGTACTAGATAAATGAATGTGAAAAATGTACTAGACACAAACACAAAATTATGAAATAAATGCACTAAGTGTACTAAAGACAAATAGACTACAATGGACTAGATAAATGCACTAGGTAAGATCTATAGATACAGAAGGAAATGAACTGAATAATTTAAATAAATAAGATCTATAGATACATAGACTAGAATGGACTAGATAAGTCCTAAAGATACATAGACTAGAAGGACTACATAAATGCCCTAGGTGGGTACTATAGACAAATAGATTAGAATGGATTAGATAAATGCACTAGATAAGATCTATAGCTGAATAGACTAGAATGGACTAGATAAATGCACTAAATGCGATATATAGCTAAATAGACTAGAATGGATTAGATTAGTGCTCTGGATACGATCTATAGCTTAATAGACTAGAATGGACTAGATAAACACACTAGATATATTCTATAGTTAAATAGACTAAAATGGATTAGATTAGTGCTCTAGATACGATCTATAGCTAAATAGACTAGAATGGACTAGATAAACACACTAGATATGATCTATAGCTAAATAGACTAGAATGGACTAGATAAACACACTGGATATGATCTATAGCTAAATAGACTAGAATGGACTAGATAAACGCACTAGATATGATCTATAGCTAAATAGACTAGAATGGACTAGATAAACACACTAGATATGATCTATAGCTAAATAGACTAGAATGGACTAGATAAACACACTGGATATGATCTATAGCTAAATAGACTAGAATGGACTAGATAAACGCACTAGATATGATCTATAGCTAAATAGACTAGAATGGACTAGATAAACGCACTAGATATGATATATAGCTAAATAGACTAGAATAGATTAGATTAGTGCTCTAGATACGATCTATAGCTAAATAGACTAGAATGGACTAGATAAATGCACTAGAAATGATCTATAGCTAAATAGACCAGAATGGACTACATAAGCACACTAGATAGGTACTATAGACAAATGGACTACATAAGCGCACTAGATAGGTACTATAGAGAAATGGACTAGATAAGACCATTAGCTAGGTTCCTATAGACAAATAGACTAGATAAACACTAGTATCCAGTAGTAAGTATATTTTGGTCAGTTGTCCGAACACTAATGCTCACATAGACTCAGACACTGAGTGGAGGATCAGATCAGACGGTTAATGTAAACGCTACACTGCGTTAAACACACACGCTCGTATCTGTAATCAGAACATAATTACCTCCCGAGATCAACTGAATTATCATCTGTTCTTCTCCAATTAGGCCTCAGAGTGAGCCGCCGAGCTGGAGTCATTGTGGTGGTGATTTGTAAGGGCTGATTACGAGGGCTTGTTAATAATGAGAGAGTCCAACACGCAGAGATAGAGAGTCATTTCAGCTTAACTCCCCATCATATTAGCGCCTGATAAGGTGGCTAACGGCTCACACTTCAGAGAATTATTCTCTTCTCCATCGCCATAACGACATCATTCAACCATCGTCTCTTATTACACACCATTAACTAAAGGATTCAGAGAAAACCAGGCTGTACGGAACCAGACGGAACGCTGTCAGACGCTTTATCCTCTTCCTCTTGACAAACTAAAGACCCGTATCCGTACATTCCTCTCATATTAGATTCCACATTTTACCATCAACATCCAGATAAACTCACGTGTAGCTTCACTGGTGGGTTTCATAGTAAATACAATGTGTAGATTAGTGTTGTAGACATGGAGACCCCAGGTTACCTTCACCACCACTGTAAACACCATCACCACCACTGTAAACATCACCAACACTGTAAACACCATCACCACCACTGTAAACACCATCAACACCACTGTAAACACCATCACCACCACCACTGTAAACACCATCACCACCACTGTAAACACCATCACCACCACTGTAAACACCATCAACACCACCACTGTAAACACCATCACCACCACTGTAAACACCATCACCATCACTGTAAACACCATCACCACTGTAAACACCATCACCACCACTGTAAACATCACCACCACTGTAAACACCATCACCACCACTGTAAACACCATCACCACCACCACTGTAAACACCATCACCACCACCACTGTAAACAACACCACCACCACCACCACCACTCTAAACATCATCACCACCACTGTAAACATCATCACTACCACTGTGAACATCAAAATCACTGTAAACATCAAAACCACTGTAAACACCACCACCACTGTAAACACCACCACTGTAAACATCACCACCATCACTGTAATCATCACCACCACTGCAAACATCATCACCATTGTGAACACCACCACCACCACTGCAAACACTATCACCACCACTGTGAACATCATCACCATTGTGAACACCATTACCACCACTGTAAACACCGTCACCACCACTGCAAACACCATCACCACCACTGTAAACACCATCACCACCACTGTGAACACCATCACCACCACAGTAAACAACATCACTACCACTGTAAACACCATCACCACCACTGTGAACACCATCACCACCACTGTAAACAACATCACTACCACTGTAAACACCATCACAACCACTGTGAACACCATCACCACCCCCACTGTAAACACCATTGCCACCACTGTAAACATCCCCAGCACCACTGTTAACACCATCACCACCACTGTAAACATCCCCACCACCACTGTTTACACCATCACCACCACTGTAAACACCATCACCACCACTGTTAACACCATCACCACCACTGTAAACACCCTCACCACCACTGTACACATCCCCACCACCACTGTTTACACCATCACTCCCACTGTAAACACCACCACCACCACTGTAAACACCATCACCACCAGTGTAAACACCATCACCACCACTGTAAACAACATCACCACCACTGTAAACACCATCACCACCACTGTAAACATCATCTGAATCATTTCACTCTGAACACTCTCTCTGATTAACTCTGTTTACACATTAAACACTCTGTTATGTGTGTTTTATGAGCTGCTCCTGAGTGAACTGGTGTAACGTGTCTGATGTAAACTGCTGGAGATGAACTATGGATCTAATGTTCAGAGGGTGATTGTACAAATCAGCTTAACTCCTGAAGCTCAGAGCCTCATTACCACTAAATCAGCTCCAACTTTACAAATTACTGCCTCTGCCTCTGTAGCGCTATCAGTCTGTTCAATAATTTAATATTTAATGCAGTAAATGCTCTGAAATGCAGCTTCACGGTTATTTGCGACAGCGGCTCACAAACTAACGAGGCTTTATTGCGTTCTCTCTCGCTCGACGCTCAACAATCTCTCCAGAAGTTAAAACCTCAAAACACAACAATCAAACAAGCTGAGCAATAATTATTAAAATAATTAATAATTAATTAATAATTAAAAATAAGAAAAAAAAAAAAGAAAAAAAAAAAAAAAAAAAAAAATATATATATATATATATATATATATATATATATATATATATATATATATATATATATATATATATATATATAAAACACACACACACACACACACCGTCCACATAGAAGTCCATCTGATTCTCTGTATACTTTATTACTCTGTTCTTTAATGATCAGGACCCCCACAGGACCACCACAGAGCAGATACTATTAGGGAGGTGGGTCATTCTCAGCACTGCAGTGACGCTGACGTGGTGGTGGTGTGTTAGTTAATGTGTGTTGTACTGGTGTGAGTGGATCAGACAATCAGACACAGCAGTGCTGCTGCTGGAGTGTTTAAACACTGGCTATGTTTACATGTAGAGATTTTATCTGATTGAATTCATTCTGATTCGAGATTAAGGCGGAGGTGTTTATATGCTCACGCTTCTCAACACTCTGATGAAAATCTCAGTTTTACCTACAACTACAGCTTTAATCTACAACTTTGTGTAAACGTTACCATGACAACCAGCATCGAGCGAGTTCAGTCAGAGTTTGTTACTCTAATGTTATCAGAGTATGTTTTTAATTTGCTCTATAGTTTGTGTAAACTCACTGTCGTTCCTTTACTCATATACTCGTCTGAACAGCTCCTTATTCCGAGCTTTACGGCCGTCCATCCTGCTCATGGCTGGATTACTGACAAGGTCAGTGGGGCCAGCGCCCAAGGGCCCTTGAGCCCAAAACATTTTGCGATGCCTATAAACCTTTATGATACATTACATTTTTATTTCCGAGGGCCCTCCATTTTATGGATCCTCTGACTTTTGGGGACTTTGACTCCAGGGCCTCTTGGGGGCCCTAGCCATGCTTTAGGAGCCCCTAGCCATGCTTTTGGGCCCTAGCCATGCTTTTGAGGGCCCTAGTCATGCTTTTGGGCCCCGTATGAAAATGGACGAGGTGTTGTGACACTGCTCTGACTTCGACTTCTGGCTATTAGGGGTCCTAGGAAAGAGGGGGGAATAATTTTAGAGGGCCCTGGTTATGAGAGACCCTACCAGGGGGCCCTAGAGAAGAGCAGGACATACCGTTAGAGGGCCCTTGATCACGAGGGGCACGGGTTGGGGGGGCCCAGACTATCCTTAATCCTGTGCAGAGCATATTTAAACTTCCCGATTGGGAATGTAATCGGATACAGGCGTTTACACGGCTATTATTCTTCTATTAAACTGATTATTTACTGGATTACCACCTCCTTCAATCAGATAGAGATTGTAATCAGAATGACCTCAATCAGACTAGTCTATTCGTATTGAGGTGTATACATGGACGTATTCTATGCATGTAAACATAGCCATGGTGTCCACTCACTGTCCACACAAGGGCTAGACATGGGGAATAGGCATAGGTAGGCATATATATGTTTGTGTGTATATATATATATATATATATATATATATATATATATATATATATATATATATATATATATATATATATATATATATATATATATATTTGTATATATATATATATATATATTGCTTTTCATATATATGTATATATATATATATATATATAAGGAAGTACTGTCCACATGGAAGTCCATCTGATTCTCTGTATACTTTGTTACCCTGATGTTCAATGATCAGGACCACCACAGAGCAGGTATTATGTGGGTGGTGGGTCATTCTCAGCACTGCAGTGACACTGACCTGGTGGTGGTATACATATATACATATACACCACCACAGGGGGCACCAGACCGGTCTTCTGCACTGAAGCCCAAAATCACTCAATGCACATTTGGTGAATCTTGTAACCCACAGATGAAGTAGGACCCCCAGCTGATGGACTACATTTGGGGTGAAAATATTACCTTACAGCTCATCAGGTATCACTTACAGTCTCATTGAGCGAGCTGATGTGTTTAGCTGATATTGCTGCCGTAAAAGTGTCATTGACAGGCTCCAGGTGGAAAACAGCCAAATACCATACGTGCCTGGGCCCCGAGAGCGTCCCAACGCGGGGTCCAGCAAGACCCCCTACCCCTGCTCTGACCCTCTCAGCATTTAATTAAAGAAAAACACAGTAAAGCGAGCCGGCCGAGGCAGGGAAGAGTTACAGCCAGTAAGGTTAGACGTCCTCCAGGGGCTCTCCGGTGGGGTCAGCACAGGCCCCTCCGCTTTGGATGAAACCCATATCTCACCAGCTTCCTCCATACATACGCCACCGACATCTTGACAGACGAATGGCAGGTCCCGTGTCATCTCCTTACAAAATACGATCGCACCTTTCTGTTGGTCGTGCTGTTAATGCTGCTCACAAAGTATCTGCTGACACTCATTATCAGCAACAGGATTATCAGCAGCGCTCGGTTAGCATTAGCAATAGCGCTACCACGGCAGCACTACAGTGCTTTTAAAACAGGCACTGCCTCGTCAGCCTCGCCAGAACAGCCAAGGCCTTCATACACGGCTTGGAGCAGAAATAGTCTCAGGTTGTATTTAAATACTTAAGAGGCTCTGATTGGATAATTACTGCAGTGATGAATGTGTTTCAGCTGCGGCAGGTCTTTTAAACCCTAAGTGATGCAGGAAGTAGCTTCTCATTCCTTTCAGATGGTCAGATTATTGTCCTGCATCCAGAAAACCAGTAAGGAGAAGAAGCTGGAATAACTGGAATCGGTTTCAGAACTGAAGAAATGTGGTCATCAGGTGATCATTGGGTCCCATGAGGTCTTAATGAAGGTAAAGAGTGAAAAGTAGAACTAATAACTGTGTTTAACAGTGAAGATCATTTCCTCACGACCAGAACTCCCAGAACTGAGACTAATTACTAAGTGATGTGTCCATCATGCATAGTGTCCACTGTACAGGCCTCTGGAGGCAGCGTTATGTGGTATCTGGGGGACCTTAGTTGGTCAGGTTAAGGCTCAGCAGCATTATGTGGTGATAAAATCAAGTCAGCTGACCACCTGTATGTACTGAATGTGGTTATTTGCATCAATGGATTTGATTGCATGCGCATACAATGCAAAGATTATTCAGACTCAGATTGAGTCCTGATCTTCAAGTACTAAATCATTACTATGAAACCCACCTTAAAGCTGGCAGAACACTTTAGATGGGAGATCTCAAAACAAAGAGGGTGGCACCTAGGACCAATCACATTTAGGGGGAGGTCTCAGAACAAACAATGGCCAATTGCAGTCAGGGGGAGGTCTCAGAAGAAACAGGGTAAGGCCTAGGACCAATCACAGTCAGGGGGAGGTCTCTGAATCAACAAGGACCAATTGCAGTCAGGGGGAGGTATAAAAAAAACAAAACAGGGTAGCACCTAGGACCAATCACAGTCAGGGGGAGGTCTCAGACGAAACAAGGACCAATCACAGTCAGGGGGGGGGGGGTATAAAAAAAAACAGGGTAGCACCTAGGACCAATCATAGTCAGGGGTAGGTCTCCGAATCAACAAGGACCAATCACAGTCAGGGGGAGGTCTCAAAACAAACAGGGTAGCGCCTAGGACGTATCACAGTCAGGGGGAGGTCTCAGAATCAACAAGGACCAATCGCAGTCAGGGGGAGGTATCAAAACAAACAGGGTAGCACCTATGACCAATCACAATCCGGGGGTGCTCTCAGAATCAACAAGGTCCAATCACTGTCAGGGGGCGGTCTCAGAACAGTAAAGGGCCAATCACAGTCAGGGGGACTGTGGTTTTTGGTTGTCACAAAGTGTGCTTTCTCAGATGTTCTAGAACCTGTTGTCAGATGTTTATTTCGTGGGCTGAAGGTTAGGGATCTGGTCTTGTGACCAGAAGGTCAGCAGTTCGACCCTCCTGGCCCAAAAGGCCATGACTGAAGTACCCTTGAGCAGGGCACCTAACCCCCAACTGCTCCCTGGGCACCGTGGATAGGGCTGCCCACACGCATGCTCACTGAAGGGGCTTCATGAGAGAGAATAACTTCACCCCAGTCCTCTGCAGTCCAGTCCCTATACTTCCTGCAGAACGTCAGTCTGTCCTTGATGTTCTTCTTGAAGAGAAGTGGCTTCTTTGCTGCTCTTCTTCACACCAAGCCATTCCTAAGCGAGCTCTGCTCTGGTGGTGACCTGATCTCGTAGCTGCGTCCTCTTTAGGAGACGGTCCTGACGCTTGCATGACTTTCTTGGGCGTCCTGAAGCTTCTTCACTGCAGCTGAACTGCTCTCCTTGAAGTTCTTGATGATTGGATGAATGGGTTAATTGGGGTGTATCTTACCGGCAGCAATGGTCTCGCCTGTGAAAGTCTTCTGATGCAATGCAATGATGACTGCACTTGTTTCCTTGGAGGTAACCATGGTTACCAGAAGAACACTTTAAAGCACTACTTCCCTTTTAAAGCAGCCAGAGTGATATCCTTGAACATTTCTCCAGAGCTAACGAGATCATCACTGAAATGATGTTTCAGGTCATTTTTCATGGCAGGGAACGACTTCATCTGATCATCTTCACAATCTAGAGTTAATACAAACCACCACCAGAAGAACTGAGACAGCAAACGCTGTGACAACCAAAATCTGTGCCAATCTCAAAACGTTTGACCTCGACTGTGGAACCAACACTGCATCATGATGGTTACGAGCTGGAGTTGTTAGTAGATATAAACAAAATGCTAAAATAAATAAACAGCGTGTTCCAGTGTGAGGTCTATTATGGGATCTGAGCATCATTAGGTTGAACCTCCATCCAGACTGTCCATCCCACAGGATTAAAGGCTAAAGTGTGGACTGAGCACCCCAGCTGTGGTGTATATCCAGCTTTGGGGGGCTTCAGCTGGGACTTAACCTTGAACTTCAGAAGGAAATGAGAGACTAGCAGGAGAACAAGCCCCCCGGCTAACAGGAGCTTTAGTCTAAAGCCGCTGGGCTAATTGTGTCCACTGAAAAAAACAGCAGCGCAATTTCCCTTAGCAACAAGAACAGCAGTACCAGGTAAACTCCGCCCTCAACCATTACACCATCAAACACCATCATCATCAAATCATTACCAGTACCTGACATCATTAACTCTCAATCAAATCCTCACTGCAATGTTCAACATCAGTACCTGACCTCACTAACTCTCAATCAAATCCTCACAGCAATGTTCAACATCAGTACCTGACCTCACTAACTCTCAATCAATTCCTCACAGCAGTGTTCAGCATCAGTACCTGACCTCACTAACACTCAATCAAATCCTCACAGCAATGTTCAACATCAGTACCTGACCTCGCTAACTCTCAATCAAATCCTCACTGCAATGTTCAACATCAGTAACTGACCTCACTAATACTCAATCAAATCCTCACAGCCATGTTCAACAGAAGTAACTCACTAACAGTCAATCAAATCCTCACAGCAATGTTCAACAGCAGTACCTGACCTCACTAATACTCAATCAAATCCTCACAGCCATGTTCAACATCAGTACCTGAACTCACTAATACTCAATCAAATCTTCACAGCAATGTTCAACATCAGTACCTGACCTCACTAACACTCAATCAAATCCTCATAGCAATGTCCAACATCAGTACCTGACCTCACTAACACTCAATCAAATCCTCACAGCAATGTTCAACAGCAGTACCTGACCTCACTAACACTCAATCAAATCCTCACAGCAATGTCCAACATCAGTATCTGACCTCACTAACACTCAATCAAATCCTCACAGCAATGTTCAACATCAGTACCTGACCTCACTAATACTCATTCAAATCCTCACAGCAATGTTCAACATCAGTACCTGACCTCACTAACATTCAATCAAATCCTCACAGCAATGTCCAACATCAGTATCTGACCTCACTAACACTCAATCAAATCCTCACAGCAATGTTCAACATCAGTACCTGACCTCACTAACACTCAATCAAATCCTCACAGCAATGTTCAACAGCAGTACCTGACATGACTAACACTGACTAGATCTTCTCTATATCAAGGTATCTGTAAGTTGAGGTGTGTTCAAAGCTATGCCTGGT